>ABLG01000810.1:0-63932 GCA_000172435.1 Meloidogyne hapla | reverse complement strand
TGGAAAATTTCTTTCAGATTTAGTTATAAGAACTTATGGAAAGATATTAGCTTGATTTACTTGGTTAGCTTCTATTGCAGACACAATACGTGATTGTATTGTTCAGCCAGATGATGAATCTATTGAATCTAGGTAATTTAAATATATCAAATATTTTAATTTAAAAATTAAAAGAAAATGGAGAGAACATCGTAAACAACGTCGTCGTCGTTTAAATAATGGTGAAGAAGATGATGACGAAGAAGATGATGAAGAAAGAGAACGTTTACAATTACCAATATTTAGTTATTTTGCTTTAGTTGTTGGTTATTGTGCTATTGGAAGTGCTTTATTTAATGCTTGGGAAAGAGGGGCTGTTTGGTAAATTAATTAAAAATTAATTAAAAATAAATATTTAAAAGGTCATTTATTCACGGCCTTTTTTTCTCTTTTAATACAATAACAACAATTGGTTTAGGAAATATTTGTATAACAAGTAGAATATATTTAATTGTATGTTTTTCTTTTTTTAAATTATTTTTAAATAAATATTTATTTAGTTGGTTATACTTTATGTAATTATTGGATTAGCTGTAATTACTGGTAATTAATTTTTAAATTAAAAAAAAATATTTTTAAAAAAATATTAAATAGCATCACTTGATTTATGTTCATCAACATTAAAGAAAACATTTACAAAACTTCATTATTTTGGTAGAAAAATTCGTGAAATACATGGAATACATGGATTAAGGTAGAATAATTTAATTTAAAAAAATAAATATTTAAAAATTTATATTTTTAGTAGAGATATGAGAGAAGCTATGAAAATAATTTCTGCAATGAAAAAAATTAGGTAAATTAATTAATTTAGTATTTTAATAAAAAATAAAATTTAAGAGGAAGTAAAGAAAGAATTACTTTAGAAGATTTAAAACGTTTTTTGGAAGTACAAGAACAATTATTAAGGTAAATAAATTAATTTTTATTTTTATATTTTTTTAAAATTTAAAGACAGCCATATGTTCCTTATAATGTACATATTTTTAAATGGATTGAAGATGCGGTAATTTATTTATTTAAAAAATTTATTTATTTAATTTTTTTAGTATTTTCAATATTTTTCTAATGAAGATTCTTCTTCATTACCAAGTAGAAATTCAATTCGAAAAACATCACCTGGAGGACAAGATAATACACAACTTCAATTACCTCCACCACCACCACCTCTTACAACAACAAATTTTCAACAAAATAAAACGGGAATTAATAATAATTTTGGTCCAATGTTTCTTTAAAAATCATATCTTTTCTTAAATAATTTTCATATTTTTTTTAATATTTTTCAAATTTATATTTTGCAATTTGCTCAATAAAAATATAATTTTAAGTGTTTTTGTTGTCTTTCCCTTAAACCCTTTAAATAGTTAATAATCAATTCCGTAAGAATATTTATTAATTAAATATTTAGTTTAAAAATTAATTAATTAATTAATTAAAAATATTTTTTGTTTATTAAAATATGACTGTGCCTTCATTTTAAATATTTCTTTTAATTCAAAGAGAATATTTTTACATTATTTACCTTCATTCTAAGCAATTACCATTCCAAAATTAAATTTAAAAATTTAACAATTATTTTAAAATTTACATTAATTTTAACAAAACAATTAACAACAACAATTTTTAAAGGAATTCCTTTTTTTAAAAAAAATCTCTTAATTGCAAATTAGACAAAACAATATTTTTTAAATTCTTCATTTAAATTTCCATTTCTTGTTGGTCTTCAGCACTACTTTCAAATATTATATTAAAATTATTAAATTCATTAACAGATTGTAAACACATTAATTCTTCTTCATAACCTTCATCAATTGGTAAAATATTATTATTTTCTCTTTCATCTTCTTTAATATTCCCTTCTTCATCTTCATCAATTATAACATTTTTACAAAGTTTCTCCAAAGGAGTAAAACGTCTCATTAATGGAAATATTAATGGAGAACATCTTTTTAATTTAAAAAAATTATTTTTAAAATTTAAAAATTATTACATTTTTAATGAACAAAAACTAAAAGGAAAAAACAAATCAATTACAGCCCTTCGACGTTTTAATGATATTTCTGTCATTGAATGAATAGATGTTTTGGGTGTTAATGACGAATTATCAGTATTTTTCTCAAATAAATTAAAACGTCTAAAAATTAAATTTTATTTTTAAATTTAATTAACCTAGCCAAATTTAAAAAACACAAAGCAACACCCTGAGAAATATGTTGTAATGGATTTAATGAATTAAAAACAATTTTGTCTAAATTCCATGAATTAAATTGATTTAAACCTAAAAAATGTTTAGAGAAGATTTATTTAATTTTATTTTTAACCATTTTCTTCTTTATTTAATTCTTCATAACGATAACAAAAAACAAATAAAAGTGCTTGTACTGTCGAATAAAAAATTCCATGTTGAATCATTTTTGTATTAACAGCAATATTTCTTTTAGAAATTTCATTTTTTGAATTTTCTGTGATATAATTAAAACACCAATTAGATATTGTTTTTATCCAAGAACAAACAAATCTGAAAATTAAAAAATATTAATTTTTTAAAGCTTAATAATAATAATAATTTTATTACGAATATTTATTAAATTATTGTATTTTCTTACTCAAAATCAATATAATTTGCTCGTGCTAAAAATCCACACAAAAAAGTAGCAGCATTCTGTGATTTCCTCCAATCTCCACGTAACTCAACTGGTGAACGAATTACTTCCCACAAAAATTCTAACATTCTTTGACAATTTTCCTTAAAAATAAAAAATGATAAAAAAATCTTTAAAAAATTTTCCAACTTTAGAAAGACTGCAAATATAAAACCAAACAAAAGGTGTTGAATGTACTCCAGTTGCTGTTAAAACATGTTCATCAAATCCTTCAAGAAATAATTGAAAAATTGGACAAAGAGGTTTCTTCCTTTTATTTTGAATTTCTTTACATATTTCTTCGTCATTTTTTGAAGCCAAAAATTTTAATAAAATTTCAAAATTTTTATCTAAAATTAAAAAAAAAATTTTTATTTATTAAATATTGAAATATACCAATAATTGCTTCTTTATTAATTATTTGATGAATAATTTCTTCATCTGATTTTCCACTTCGTGTACCAACAAATAAAAGAATAAGTGCAACAAATTGGTCAAGTTTTATTTCCATTGGATTTTCTATTGGCTGTTTTTCTTCAAATGTTGATTCTATTATAATATTGGAATCATTTTCAGAGCTTGGAAAATAATTCTTTAAAAAAATGAAAATTTTATTAATATATTATTATTTAAATTTTCTTACATTTGGAGAATAAAAATCATTAGTATTATTGCAGAAACTTAATCGACTTTCCTCATCATGTAAATCAGTTATTGCAGCCTTAAATTTATTTTAAAATTAATTTAAAATATAACTAAAAACAAACATCTAATTGTAATAATCTATCAATAATTAACGACCAAATTTCAATTCTTGTATCTTCATCATCACTTTGCTCTGCCAATTTAATCAAATTACATACAAATGGAAGCATTTTCTCTGCTGGTTGTCTTACATGAGGGAATAGACGAACACAATATTTTACAAGTACACGGTTACTTCTATTTTAATAAAAAAGTTTCTTTTTCTCTTTAAATATTTAATTTATATAACAATTTTAATTTAAATTAAACATTTTTGTTATTAAAATTTAAAAAAAAATAGAAAAAAAAATACAAACAATCTATTGCATGTGACAACTCGTTGAATAGACTTATAAGCCATTTTGTAAAAGCACTCTTGTTCTTGAGAATCCATAAAAATGTCCTTTTTTAGGATTGGTAGTAAATGTTTAACAAATGAATTAAAAACTTCTTCAATATGATTAATTTGAAATATAGCCAATGTAATTAAAAATTCAACAAAACGATCACGAATTGACAAAGGAACATCAGACCAATGAATTCTCTGTTTAAAGAAAATAAAAAAAGTATTTTAAACAAACTTACACAAAATTGTTGAATTAACTCATGAAAACGTTCATCAAGAACATCATACATATCAACAAACTTAATGAAATTATTTCAATATTAAAATTATTTTTAAAAACCTGTTCAATAAAATTTATTTTTGAAGATTCTGACCATTTTTCGAAAGTTTTTAGAGCTTCTTGAAGTCCCAAATATTTGGCAACAGATTCAGGTTTTAACTGAAATATGAAATATTAAAGAAAGAAATAAAAGAAATTAGCGATTAAAGTAAATTTTTATTTTATTCCTTACAATAAAGGTAAAATATTTTATATTTTTACGTTTGAAAGTATGTTAATACTTATCAGTTTGGTTTGTTAAACCTGTAAATATCCTTGAACAATTTCGCGTCCAGTAATTTGTTGCTCTTCAAATTCTGTTTTTATTTTAATCTCACAATGAGAAGATACATCCATTACAGTACAGATAATCTAAATAATTTTAAAATTAATATACCTATAATTAATTGGAAATTTTAAGGTCACGAATGAAGTAAACTATTTCCGTCCCCAAGTTATCTCACTTAATTTTCCGCCAATTGAGTCTTAAAAATATAGGTTAAAATGCATATACAGTGAGGCGTAACGATTTTACACTTTGAAGAAAATTGGAAATCAGATAAACTAGAATCCGCTGCATATTTAGAAATATTTACATTTAGTATATTTACATAAACGTCAAAAATATATTAAATAAAATTCTTTTTATAAAATGTAAATTAACATTTAAAAATTAATCTTGAAGAAAAATTATAAATTTTTAACATTTAAAATCTTCTAAAAACAATAATAATCATAAAACCCTTGAAATCCACATAATTAATGTAATAGCGGACAGTGAGAACCTGGAAAAATTTTTTAGTTGAATTTTATTTTTAAAATAAATTAAAATATTCTTTTTTTTCCGAATATTCAAAACTTTTTAAAATAATTGGTTAATTGAGAATACCATTGTAACATGTAATTAAAATGTTGATTTCTTAGTGCAATGTTTGTTTGGCCTCCAATCGGTTCAAAACTTCCTTCGCTAATTAAAGATTTATCTACATCTATCAGAATTGGTGATGCATCACAATGATTAGCCATTTGCTTCAAATCTTTGTATATCCATATATTATTATTTGGTTGATTATTAAGAAGCCAATGGGGCTATAAAGATAGAAATCTAAGATTTAATATTTAAATTTTGTCTAATGTTTTTGCTCGTTTAATTTTCTCGTTATAAATGTAATTATTTTTTACTATAATTCCAAAAAATAATCCTCACAGTTTCAGATCTCCTTATTGTTCCAATAATATATTTCTCGATAGGCTGTCTTTGTTTTCCCTCAGTAAGTTCATACTCTATCCTCTCGGCCGGAATCCATCCTCTATTAACCATTATTACAAGACTATGAAAGAAAATTTAAAATAATATTATCAAAAATATTGTATTACTTGGTTCCAGAAATTTTAAAAGGTGTTATCACTTGGGCACCATTACTATCTGCTTTTGGAGACCAATCCATCTGACTCAAACCTCCCTTTTTTGTCTCACCTTCTGTAACATCTAAACGACCTCTCCAACGAATAATAAATTGCTTTTGAAATAAAAACATTCCTTTAATATGCACTTTCCTATACTCCAGTTGTTCAAGTTGTGAGAAACTAAAACCAACCTGATTGATATTTAAAAAAATAAAAAAAGAACTTATCAATCAGAAATTCAATTGGTTCTTCATTCATTTGTGACCGAATTCTCTCAACTAAACTTGTTTTCCAAACATGTCTTTTCCATTGCCAGCAACCCAAACAGAATGTTGTAGCAGGAACCAACTTAAAATCTAAGGTTTAATTTTTTTTTGGAAAAACAAACCAGAAGTATATATTTTTTCATTGAAGTATTTATAGTTGCTCCATCTGCTTTAGTAGCACCAGGCATCTTTAAATTACTGCGTGTTAAACCACTTAATTTTTGTCTTTGTCCAAATTTAAAAAAGTCCTTTTTTGTCAAGCGAAAAACCATTGTCGCAACAAAATTAAAATTGACTTTTAAATTCGTTCAAGCAAACAAAAAATTAAATATTTAAGAACTTTTATCTTTCTATTAAATATGACAATCGGCTAATATATTTTAAAGACAAAAGTTTATTTATAAGTACTAAAATAACATGACAAAAGAAACAAAAGGCCTAAAAGATTACAATTATTTGAATCGATCCAAACCTGCTTTTCAACAATTTATTAACTACCAAGGTCTGTTCGTCTCACCAATAGGAAATTTTTGAATGCGATGGACGAATTCACGATCAAAGAAATGGTAAAGATCTGGCCTGAAGAATTAAATTTTTAGAACCCTCTTTTAAAGATTTACCTTGGCAATCCAATACGAACGGATTGTTCGTCATGATCGTCATTATATAAATCATAATTTTGCAAATTGTAGAAAGGTGAAACACCAAGAGCTCGTTCCCATGTCTTAAAATAAATGTCAATAAATAGGACAATTGATATTTAAAAACCTTCATTTCATATTTCCAATAATAATGAAAACAAAGAACAAAAGTCCACAAAGTCAACATTCTTGGCACATAAGCACGAATAAGTGTAGCACGGTATGCCCCAAAAGTTGGACGAAGGAAATGCTTGTAGATATAATCCCAAGGCATTCGGTAAATGACTCGAACTGGATTCATTTGTCTAAAATATAATTTATATTCGAAACTAAAGAAATATTCGAATGGAATTTTTAACATCTCACGTCAGTTAGGAATAAGCAAATATTTATAAAAAAATCAAACAAACCGGTGGACAGCGTCAACATGGATTGGCTCATCAGGATGCAACTGTTCTGTTTTCAAAAACTTTCTTAAAATTTTGTATACACTTTAAGAAAGTTGACAATTAATGACTCACTGTCGCCATTCTCGTTCTGCGGGGGTTAATCCCGCTGCACGAACGCGTTCATCTTAAAATTGATAACCTCCGCCCGAAAAAATATTTAAAAATTTACCTCCCATATGCAACTCAAGACTCATCTATATCCAATGAAAATAAACAAATGTTAAATAATAAACTATCTCAGCAAATAACCAACCGGATCATAAACACGATGAGATGGCCTGTCTTTCTCTTTCGTAATATTAAGCTTCGGAGGAGGTTCACCAGACCTCGTACTAAGATTGAAAAAATTATAACATATAAAGATTTGCTACTTACTATGGATTTGGGCCTCTCGTCTCGGGCCTACTATAGAAGACTCCCATCACTCCTAATCTTCAATAAAGCAAAGTCAGGTTGAAATCACGGAACAATAATTTTTTTTTAAAAATAAAATTTACTTATTCAAATAATTTAAAGGTAATAAAAAAGCACCGTTTTTAAACAACCAAATGAAAATCTTTATTTTAGATTATAGTTTTCAAAAATTGTAGAGAAAGCGCATTAAAAAGATTCAATAGTGAGATGGTTTAATAAACAAAAAGGTATATAAACTTAAATACAGGGCACAATTTATACTAACATGAACGATAAAAATTCAGACAAATGAGAAAAGAGCAGAATTTAATTTAAAAAACAAATCGGCAAAAGCCTTTATATTCAAACCTCTCCTTTACTTTTTAAAGTTAAATATTCTAAACCCGCTTGAATTCAATCTTATTGTCAAGTGTTGCCGAACAAAAAACCCATTCGTTCTTCTCATAGCCCTCGTCACCTGAAAATAGATTTTTTTTGATCATTTTCAGAGGGTATTTTTTATTTAAAAATATGTACTAGGCGCAAGTGCCGCAACAATAGCAGAATAAGACAAGTGGGAGAGAATAATTTAAATATTACTCCTATCCTAACAATATCCTATCCTAATAATAAAAAATAATTTAATCATTCCTCACAATGTGTCAGAAGAATTTGTCGTCGCTGTTCAACATATCTATATTTGTCTTGCACCTAGAATTTTGAAATAAAGTTGATCGCCAATGTAAATTTAAAAAATACATAAAATTCAGGACAAAAATATTAGGGAAAAATTAGTGAAAAATATTTTCTACTTTATTAACAGAACCTTTTGCTTTACGGTCACCAAATCCTTGTCATCAGGCAAATCTCGTTCCAAATATTCACTTAGCTAAAATAGTTTTCTTAAATTTATAAAAAAATTTAAAACCTGTTCAGTAGCAAGTTCGAGGTCACTTTGGTTATCTTCAAAAAGTTTAGTGATATTGTTCTGTTTTAAGTAGAAGGCGAAAACATATCTAGAAAAATAATTTGTAAAACATTTACATTTATATTCTAATTTAACTTACGTATACATAAGTGTACGTCTACACTCCACAAGAACCTCCACAGCTTTTTGCAGGAACTGAGTTTCAATCCATGAGAATCCAAGTTGCTGCATTTGCTCGACCTTTTCACTAACTTTCTCGAAGAGCTGAAGTGGTTATTGAAAAATGTTTCGACAAAAAATCACCTTTCTTTCTAATTTTAATGAATTATGATGGTTTGAGTATCGGTTATAGTAGTGAAGATAACGCTGTAATGCAGCACGCGAACGTTCCTGAGCATCCCTAGCTTTTTTCCCAGCATCGTCATCGTATCTGTTACAAGAATACCAGCCAGAACCTGATGAAATGTTAACTGATATAAAATTAATAAAAAACATTTTGCATAAACCATGAGGTGACCACGGGCCAAGGCACATCCAACAAAATTCGAATTTACAAGAAAGGTTCTTGCATGTCATATGATTACATCCACCGTCTTTCTCAATAGTAACCTGAATTGAGAATTTAGAGAACGTTAGAAAAATGAAATTATACTAGACAAAAAAACCGAGATTCTAGTTAATAAATATACTAATTTTCAAGCCGAAAGACAAAAAAAAAATCAGTTAGAATTACTAACAATTGAAAGAATTAAAAAGTATTATTAGAAAAATTAACAAAAAAAACCCTGCCTGACACTTAGGACAATCTTTTGTGTTGGCATTCAACCAATTTGATGTTTCGCTATCATCACTGCATTTCTTTAACCAACGTCTAAGAACATCACAAGTCACTGGTTTGTGCCATTGCTGAAGGCATTGGAAGCAGAAAATAAAACCACAGTGACAAACAATACGGCGACATTCTGCATGTGGAACTTTAACTGCCCGACCACACTCTACAGCAGGACACCATTTAATAAGTTTATTGACCTGGTAATTTTAAAAATTAAAGAAAAGTAAAGATAAGTAAAGATAAGAACCTCCACAAACGAATTAAGCACCAATTTGTTATAGGCTCGCAAAGATTGTGGGTTTCTGAGTGTTTTAAGAACAAATTCGTCATCAGCAAGAATGTCACATTTAAGTTCTGGGCAAGAAATGTGTGGATGTCCTTCACCAAGAATCTAATAAATTCTTATATTTAAGAAAAATCGAATAGAAAACTTTGCTAGAAAGATAGTTTGACCAGCATTCACTACAAAATAAGTGATTACAAAGCAAACCAATTAAGCGATTTTTCTCGCAGCAAATCTTGCAAAAGTCAGATTTTCCTTCAATCTTTTTGTGCTTCTTAGGGTCCAAAAGATTGGCCTTTTTGAAAAAAGCATCTGTATCGGTCGACTCATAGAACCTGAATGCAAAAATAAAAATGATTTTATGCAAAACTACCTTTCAATCAAAGTGACTTTATTCCATTTGAACTGTTGAAGCAAAGCTTTGCAAATAGAACCATTATATCGCAATACAGCAGAAGTCTCATTTGAAATCTTATTTAACTCGTCTATTAGTTCAGTTTGGTTCAAAATCTAAAAGTAGGTAATAGTAAGAGTTCAAACAAATACTTGGTAATCTTTGTCAGATCTAGATGTAGCAGTTGAACTAGAAGGAACATCTGCCTTTGAAGCTTGCATAGCTACATCAACATCATCGTCTGTTATTGCACCTGTATCCTCTTCGTCACTTCCTTCCTGGCTAACAAGAATTTCATCATTTGAATCTGAATCGCCCATCTTTTCAATTAAGGTCTGCAAAATAAACGGATAAGATAAAAATAAAGTCCGAAAATGTAGTGGAAATAGGATGTCACTAAAGAAAAGTTAAAAATAATAAAGCAAAAATTAATGGACTTATTGGATGCAGAGATTTGAAAAATAATATCGAGAAAGCATGGACGTCTTGAACAGGGACGGAGAAAGAAAAAATCGACAAACGATGAGAACTTTGCAGAACAAATCCGAGAACCAAAATTAGCGGAACAAAGAAATTTGAGTAGTTTGTCGGTCACTAAATGGGCCTTTTGAGTATGAAATTCCGCTCTCAAAGATAAACCAGAGGTAAAACTAGCCAACTTTTTAGAATTATTTTCCTCTGGTAACGCCAAAATTTCAAGAAAGTAATTTAGAAAATTTTACATAAAATTTAAACTAAAAATAAATTTGTGAAAATAAATTTATCCGAATTAATCATCATAAAGCTAATATAACACAGAAAAAGAGAATTGCAATGGGCTAAATCAAAGTGTTATATATGGCACATTCCTAAGTTAGATTTCAGGTGCAAAATCCATATGCTTGAGAAGCTCACTAAATTCCTTGGCCAATTCGGGTGTACCGGCACAAAGCACTTTACGGCTCATCAAATTGAATGGAGTACCTATTTCGAGATATAGTTTTTGAAAATTAATTTATAAATTAATATATGTTCGAACCCGTTGGATCTATCACTGTACCACCAGCTATAAAAAATGTTTAATTAAAATGGTTAATTAAATTATTTTTTTTTAATTTAATTTTATTTAAATAAAACATCATTTGAAGGAGAAAAAGTACCCCAATTAGAGCACTTTACAGCTCATCAAATTGAATGGGGTACCTTTTTCGATATACTTTTTAGAAATTTAATTTTATAATTTTCTGAAATTTAGGAAGTAAATTTTAGAGAAAAAGTACCTTCACGTACAATGACAACAGCTGCAGCCATATCCCACGAATGAAGTCTTAAGAAATTTTTTTAATGTTTATGCATTTACAAGTAAATTTATAAAAACATTCGTTTTTAAATTAAATTAATTTCCCTACCCGCATTCAACATAAGCATCAATCGAACCTTCTGCCAAGAATACCATATTTATCGAGGCTGCTCCGAAGCTTCGATTGCTGTAGATTTTAAAACTTTCAATAAAATATTTAAAATAAACCCATGAATGCCTGAGAGAATTAACTTTCGCTGATTTTCAAGCATTATATCCAACCATTCCTGGCCTTTTTCTCGGATGTTATGAATTCCCTGAGACTGACATATGACAGCCTCTTTAAGACCTCAATACGAATACAACTGTTAAATATTTCTACTTAATTAAATACCTTTCGCAGAAGAAGCGTGTATTTGGAATCCATTTTTGAATGCTCCTCGCCCAGTTTGAGCGGAATAAAGCTCATCAGTGATTGGATTATATACAATGCCAGCACGCAATTGTTTTCCAATTGTCAGCCCGACACAAATACCCAAAAAAGGAACTCTGAAAAACATGAAATTAATTAAATATATTCAAATAAGGAACCTGTGCACAAAATTTGTTGTCCCATCAATTGGATCTTAAATAACATTAAAAGGAGGGTGAAAAATAACCAAACCAATAATCCACGTTGGTGCATCTGTGAACTCGTATCGTTTGCCAGTAGAAGCTCCTTCTTCACCAATAAACCTAAAATTGTTGTTAAATTTCATAACATTAAAAATAAACTGACTTATGACCAGGAAAACGAGCAGAAATCTTTCCAATTAGCAATTCTTCTACCGCTCTATCTGTCTCTGTGACAAAGTCAGTCGCTGACGCTTTTGTATAAACAGTCCCCACAGGTTTTGCAAAAGCAGTTTTGACAAGCTAAAAAAAGTAGTGGAATTTTTTCTAAAAAAGTTTAAACATATACATTTCCAGCCTCGCGAACAACACTGAGAGCAAACAAAAAGAACTCATCCTCCTCCTTTGTAGTGTGATGGTTGAAATTTGCTGAATTATCCATGTTTGAGTTATTTAAGAAATATTGCCTCTCTAATAATAGGGAAGCTATGACAATCTAACGTTTTATTAAAACTAGATCAAGAGAAGCACATATCTAATCGTAAAAGGAAAATAATTTTTTTTGGCAAGTCGTTGGAATTAAAGTCTTGCCTATCCATGGTACATCTGGTCCCTCGGTTTAATAATATATAGGTCTATATATTATTGAACCTATGGACCAAGAGGTCTGGTACTATGGATAGACCTATATATTATTAAACCGAGGGACCAAATGGTCTGGTACCATGGATAGGCTAGACTCTAATTCCAACGGCTTGCCAAAAAAAATATTTTCCTTGCCAAAAAGATATACTGCTTCGTAAAAAGATAAGAAAATCGGAATTCTTACTTCTGGCGAATTTCTGGCATTACGATTTTTGTTTTCTGTATAGGACGATTCAGTCTTGACATCTCAGTTTTCTTTTTTGGTATTCTTATGTCCACTGTTCAATGTTTTAGTTGATTCTTATTTTCTTATATAGGGATTAAATTCTTTATTCCAGAAATTTCAACAATTTATCATGACTATCGAAAAAGGAGAGATGCAGGAAGAAGACATGCCAAATGACCAATTCACTAAATTGCAAATGGAAGAACTGAAAGTCGGCGCCAGATTTACATCTAGTCAATATGCCGAGCTTATTCTTGGACATCTTGTGTTGAATAGACCAATTCAGGCAAAATTATGCTATATACGTGCAGTTGAACGAATTGAGGGAGCTACTGAGCTGTTAAGGCAGATTTGGACGTTTGGCCAGCATATCTATACGAAAAATCTTGTGGATGCGCTCGAAACTTGCAAGAATACACAACTGATAGATCAATCGTTTCAGTAAGTTTTTTCTGATTCGAACTTTTTATGATTTTGATTTTTTAAATTTAGACATTATGTTACCGAAATTCAAAATAGGCTTTTAGCCAGGCTGCTTGAACTTATTGCACGAACTTACACATCAATAAGTTTGAAGAAGTTCATAGAAATAATGGTCTTAAATGATAGAGAAGCAAGTGAGTTGCTAGTTCGTTGCATGTGGCCTGTCGAAAGTAACTTCATTAAGCCGGTAAATTGTATACTATAGGTATTTATAATTTGATGTTAAGGTTCAAAATGCGAGCTTATACAGGACGCTTTCTGATCTTTGCAATCTTAAATACGGATCCGCCGATTCAGATACAAGTGAGACGAATGCAAATGGCAAAATTATGGGACATATTGATTTGGAAAACCTCGCGACGATTGTGAAAAGTTCAGTCTTTTTTGATGCGATGGAGACGACAACAAATCCCTCAGCTGGAGCGGGAGGAAATCCGAACAATTAATTTAGATATTCAAATCTTGATTTTTTATTTAAATAAGCATCATTTTGTGCTCAAAAATCTTTTTGTTGTTTTTTAAATACTATTAAAAACGATTAAAAAATGTTTGTTGGAAAATTAAGAGGTGAATTTTATTGAAAAAAATTTACAAATATTGTATAACCTTTTAAACAAAAGACCTGAAAAGTTTATTTCTCATCCAGTTTTTTGCATCGTTCCATGAAAGTTGCCTTTCTATTTTCTTTAAAACTCTCGAAGCGTACACACGTTGGTTAAATGAAGGTTTTGTTTCCAATGCTGCAACGGCTGCATCAATTTTTTCCCTGTTTCGTCGAATATAAAGTTTTGCATCTCTACGCATTTTCTCCATTAAATCTGGTCTATTAGTATCTAGTGGATAAACTTGTGACGTATATGGATTTAGTCGAAAATAGACCTAAAATAATAAAGTTATAAACTAGAAAAAATATTTAACAGACATTAGTTGGCAATAAATCAGAAATGCAGTAATGTGTTGTCTCAGTTTCTTAAATTTATTTATTTTTGCAATGAGTTTTACGAACATACCTGTAGCTGAATCAATAATGGCATCAACACTCGATGCTAAATTAACTGTATAAGAAAATTTTAAAGACTTACTCCAAGAATAAGGTTCTGGTTCAGGGTCCACTTTAGACATAACTTTTCCATTACCAACAGAAATTACACATTGCAGGAGATTTTTGGGCCAAAGCTGACGCGCTTCGTGCAAAGCTATAGCTGTTGGATTATTTATAAGAACTCCGCCATCCTGAAGTGAAAAGATTTTTTTTATTGAACAAAAAAGTCTACCTGATGGACGAAGTTATCAAGAACTACCTTAAGATTGTTTTAATGAATTATAGAAAAAATGCAATATATCAAATCATTACCCCTTTAAAGTAAGTTGGCGCGGCCGAAGATGCCAAAATTGCTTCCCAGAACTAAAAAAAGTGATTTATAAATAACCAATAGAAATTTTATTTTCGTAAAATACGGCATTCTTACTCCATTTGAAAAAATATTTAATACTTTATATTTTGTGCTTCCCCGATAATGGCTACTATGTGTTGGTGGATGTTCATAATTTCTAGAATTATATAGAATTTATTTAAAATTTATCAGAATATCACACCTAAATAAGAATGGCATTAAAGGTTTAACATTCACCACACAAGACATTATTGCTAATTTTGGTCCACTAGAAGAATCGAGAAGAGAAAAGTCAGAACCAATTTCCTTTAAAATTTTAGAAATAAAAAGGGTTAAATTCATACCTCTTTCAATATTTCTTCAAATAATTGTGAATTCTTTTTTGTATGTGAAATACGTCCAAAAATTCCATAGTTAAACAATTTTTTAGACACTTCACTATATGTTTGTAAGGCTTCTGCAATACTCATTTTCTTGGCACCAAGTAACGTAGCAATTACTGCACCGGTACTGACACCCACAATTAAATCAAATAATTCATGCATCTAAAGTTTGTATGTAAAATCGAATAAGAAGAAACCTTTCTTCCACCCATCCTGATTTCAAGCGCATTTAAACATTCCAATGCCATTACTCCTCTAGTTCCACCTTGAATTAAATAAAAATATAATCTGTCTTATCCAAATATTAACCTCCATCAATTGAAAGGACTCGAATTCCATGACTTCTTATCGGCCTAATATAACCACAGAGTTCAAGACATTGCATGACAGTATCACGAAGAGATGCATTTTGTATTTTTCCTGACAAAAAATCAACAAGAGTACACCCCTAAATGAGTAAATCTTTTCACTAGAAGTTATTTGTAAATCAACATTTTTGTCGACAATTTTTAGAGCAGTCTCTCTACATGATGGAAAAAGAGAAAGTTGTTTCTTCAAAAGAATTGTATAGTTCAATGCATCGGAATCATTTGTTGCATTAAACAATCGTTCAACCAAAACTCGCATCCCCATTATTTCTTCATTTCTATTGGATTTTCTATGAAAATTAAACGAAAAATAAATACTTGCATTTTATGTTCAATAAACCTTTTTTTGATAGCAGATATAGAATCCCCCGGCTTTCTATATAACCGATCATAAGCCGATCGCCAATAGGAAAATAGGTTTGAATAGTAAGATGATGAAGACTCCGTAGAACCAGCTATTTTTGATAAAAATTTATTTCAAGAAGAGGGAATAAATTACCGACATCCGAAGTACTATAAGGACAAGAAGAAGAAAGTGAGGAGGTCGCACTTCTGTATCTTCTTAATAGATGAATAAGTCTAAGAGAAACTTTAGGCATCCAACTGAAAAACTAATTAAAAATAAATACATAATTTTGTTAAAGTATTTCATTAAATCAACAAATAATTTATAAAGGTAAATATTATTGTAAAACAAATTTTATTTTCATTTTGGCAAAATTCTACAAATTGTTTCGACAAGTTCATCCAATTCTTCCTCAGAAAGTCTTTCTTCACATTCTTCTACGATAAGCTGAACTTCCAACGCTTGTTTTGGACGAAGATTCACAATCTGCATAATCTTAAAAATAATAGAATAAATGGAAGATATCGAGGAATTGATTTTTAGGTAATAAAAAGAAAATTATAATAGAAAATAAAACATCAAAAGGAAAAATACCAAAATAAAAATTTAGGAGAAGATTTTGGTTAACTAATTAAAAATCGCAGTAAAAGAAAACCTCTGCTCCAGTAAGTTTAAACTTCTTGAGTGATTTTACCAAATCAACAATATTTTCTCTTTTTTGTGTAGAAGCATTCGTATCATTTAAATACTTTGATGCCTCATAGACTATTGTATTATGATTTTGTGAACCTCTATTGTATTTTTGTTGTATTTTTGCTTGGTTAAGAAGTTCAAGTACTTCTTGATTAGTAATTAATGTAGTTCGTGGGTCTAAAACTTCCATTTCTTGTAAGGTAGTAAACAAAGAAAATTTTTTTCAATCAAGAAATAATTTCTAAAATTTAAGATGTAAAATCACGAAATTCTCGAAATTAATTCATCAAATTTTCGCTGAATGGTTAGCACAAGAAATGGTTAACCATAAGTAGGGCCCGGATTTTTAGGTTTTACCTATTGTTTCTGCTTATAGGCCTGCTCGAGTTACGCACAAAAAACACCTTTTTAGCATATGTTGTTAAGCTAGAACTCGAGATAATTTGACCTATTTTAGCATTTTCGACCTAAAAGACCTATTTTGCCTATTTCCAACCTATTTTTGCACTTTTTCTACAAAAAAGTGTATTTTTTGCTCTTTTCCTCTTCTTTTTTTCCCCGCCTTGCTTATTTTTTTCGGCGCCAACAAAAAATATTTCCTGACAAAATGACACAATGCCAAAAGTGGCAAAATGTCATTTTACAAAACGCCATTTTTCAAAAATCGCGCCCAAAATTCGACAAAATGCCATCTGGACAAAATGTTACCCGACAAAACGGATTTTTAAAAAAATGTCTCCATTATTGAAAGCAATCAAATCACTCTTGAAAACCCCTTAAAGGCAAATTCCTTGCAAGTAATTATCAAAGACCTAGAAAACATTGAAAATTACGTTATTTAAAGCCTGAATACTAATGAATACTTGTTTTTTACTTCAAAAATTTTAACCTTTTTTGCAAATTTGCGACCTATTTTGGCCTTTTTTTCCGACCTATTTAGGCACCTATTTTTCGATTTTTGCGACCTAAAAATCCGGGCCCTAGTTATAAGAAAAACTTTTTACAAAGTCAGGACTCAAACTATAAGACTCAACCGAAAGAATTTTGGCAAATTCTTTCAGTTGAGTAATTTCTTTAGTGTCTTGAAATTCTTCCACGCAAGAGGAATTCGGAGCGTGTTTATTCGTTTTGTGTTTATTTCGCTGCTGACAAGTTCTTATTAAATTACATAATTTATTTTATCGCTTTTATCACCAATGACCAAATATATTCTTTCCTCAGTTATGAAAAACATTTTTCAGGCTATTATTCAACGTTCACAAAAATTGTTTAATTGCAAGTTCTAAAAATGTCCAAAGTGTATTACGGACGTGATGTTGTAAGTTGTGAGATATTTTAAATATTTTTAAATTAAAATTTCAATTTTAGGTTACTGAAGGTCCGGAGATCTCTGAGTCCTTGGTATGAACAAATAAATTTTGAGAATACTAAAATTTTTATTATAGAAGACAAAAGGTGGGCAGTTGCGTGTTGACCCGGAATGGATTCAGCGTTTGCCTCGACATCATGAAACAAAACCTTCTTACTGGTTGGCATTCACAGGAGCGATGATTTTTGGAGCTTTCTTGTGGCTTCGTCGTTTCTAATTGGATTTATGGATTGTAAAGAAGTAAAAATGTAGGAAACTTTGGTCATTAAATATAAAGATGAAATTCTTTCGTTTAACGGTTTGGTATAAATATTTAGTTTGTTTTTCTTTTATAAGTGTTTTGATTGAAATAAGAAAAGTTTAATTGTTTGTAAGTAAGACTGTTTAATGTAAAGACTTAACGAGCATTCGCTGAAATCCTGGAATATAGGTAATACACCGATTTGTACTTTAGATTTGAATCGCGAAATCGTATTGATTCGTTTGCAGAGTGTTTTCACAAAATTGAGTTGAGCTTTGGTAGCTTAATATTGGTATACTTTTTGAGATTGGGATTGGCACTTGCGAGTAGCCGCTTTAGCCGAAGGTTTTTCTAGAAAACTCGAAAGCTTACCGATTTATTCACAATTAAAAAGTAAAGTAAAGAAATTCAAATTACATCAATTTAATCAACCTCTTCAATTATTTAATCAACTTCTTCCGTTAGATTACACTTCTCATTACATAATTTCGTCGCACCGCCTGGCCAACCTTTAAGATAGCATAGCTAACTGCAGTAGCAGCCAAACTGTACGGCAGTGATGCAGTAGCAATTAAAGATGTTAATCCAAAAGCTCCGGCTTGGCCAAATAAACTCTGAAAAAGATTTTCTCATTTGTCAGTTGTATAAAATGCTCAAAACCTGATCACTTTCCCTGAGCGAGTATCGGCACCATTTGGCAAAATGCTCACAGTTATTATGCATAAGGTTGTAGTTACCAGTTCCCAACTTTAATAATTAATTTTTTATTTAATGTATAACAACCTTTAGTAAAGCGCGATCCACAACAATCGTTGGAGGAAATGGTCTTCGTTGAGCGTCCAAAGAATTATTTACACGACACAAATCCGTACCAGCGACGATAAGAAAGGGATCAGAACGAACCTATAAAAATTAAATTTATTTAGATAATTTCTTTAACTAACCGAAGCAATGCACCGTCTTAATAATTTAGCTCCAATTTCCTTTTTATTAGTACTTCCATGTTTATCGGTAAAAATATGTGCAACACAATGTATATCGTCAACAATGCCTATATATACAACCCAATGCTATAGAGAAAAAATAATTAAAATTTAAACGAAATTCTAATAAACTAACAATGTATGAATTACGGAAAATTTCGATAAGATCGCCTCTTTCTAAAAATGAAATTAATTCCGTAGCAGGCAGCCAATTAGTTCTTAATTGATTTGGTTCCATACTTTCTCTGACTTGTCTGTAAAGAGTTTGTATTGGCGAAGGTTGATTAATTTTTTTAATATGTATGTTTTTGCGAAAAATAACTTTTTCTTTAAATGTCAACTTACTACATACCAAAATATTTATACCTAGTATGTATGTATTAATTAAAAATCAAAACTTTTTGGCGAAGATTAATTTGTTGTTAAGTTTTTTTCTTTTAATAACATTTATCTATCTAATATAAAATATTATTGATTAAAATGTTTTAGAAGAAAAGCTTTGTTTCTTTTTTAAAAAAACTCTATTTTAGCATTTTTAACTGTAATTTTTATTAGAAAATGAATAATCAATCAACTAATTTAGTCAAACATTTTCATCACATCAAATTTTATGTGTCAAATGCTTTTCAGTTATTTATTTAAAAAATAAAATAGATAAATAATAGAGCCCGGCTCGGTTCGGGTTTTTTTCGGTTTCGGTTTTTTTCGGTATTTTTATTCGAATAAACCGACCGAGAAATTTTTCGGTTTTTTTCGGTATTCGGTTTTTTTCGGTATTTTTATTCGAATAAACCGACCGAGCCCTCCGGCCGGGCTCTAATAAATAATCATATGCATATGTATTTTTTTCCAAAAAAAATCAGAAAAAATAACAAAAAATTTTAGGCTTCTTTTTGGTATTGTTTACATTTTGGTTTCGAACGCTTTGCGAATCGACAATCAGAGCAATTTTCTGAAATTGCAATACGTAATGGAAAAGTAAAAATAAAATTATTTTCTTTAAATTATTAATTTAAAGAAAAATTTTTTTAAGATAATTTTGGTTTTTAAAAGTGTTATTTGCCCTAAAGACCCAGAATTTATTGGTGCTGAAATTGCAATACATGGCGATTTTGTTAAAGATATTGTAAATATTTATTTTTAATTTTTAAATTTATTTATTTATTTTAGGGTTATTCAGTGGATAATTTGGATTATATTTTGGAAGTAGGTTTTTTAAAATAAATTTATATTAAAATATAAAAGTTTTCAAAAAATGATTTTTTAATTATTAAAATAGAATTTATTTAAATTTTGATTCCTCTTCAAATATTTTTTTAAAATTAATTTTTTTAGTTTTTATCAAATAATAATTATCAAATATTACAACAAAAAACATTTTGTAATGATTCCAATGGTTCTTTATGGATTGCAAGAATTGCAGGCTCTGGTGGTTCAATTGTCCATACTTTAATACAAAATATTGATTATAATGGACTTTTCCTTCCAGGATTTAACTTTTTAAAAAATTTTGAGTTTTGTTCAAAATTGTATGAAAATATTTAAAAAAAAATAATTTTAAAAATTTTAAAAAGATCACCAATTCAATTTGATGGTATTGACCATGTAGTAGAAGCACATCCAGAAGATTTTTTAGATAAAGTTGTTGATTGGTATGAGAAAATACTTAAAATGCACAGATTTTGGTCTATTGATGATAAAATAATTCATTCAGAATTTAGTGCTTTACGGGCAATTTTAATTAAAAATGAAAATTTAAAAGAAGAAAATAATAATTTAGTTCAGGTAAGGAAATAAAAATGAAATTTTAATTTTTAAATTTCTTGGACCTTAGACAAAAGAGATTTTTTCAAAAATGGTTGTTAAACTATTTTTTGAACCAGTTTTTAAAATTTAGATTTAAAAATAAAATAAACAATTTTATTGATAATTTTTTTTTAATTAGATAGCATTAGTTGCCCCAGTAAATGTTAATGGTACAAAAAGGAGAGGTCAAGTTAAAGTAAATTTAAAAAATAAAAAATAAAATATTTTTTAAAAAAAAGGAATTTCTTGATTTTCATTCAAAGCCAGGCATTCAACATATAGCTTTTCAAACAAATAATATAATTAAACAAGTAGAAGAATTACAAAAAAGAGGATTAGAATTTCTTAAAATTCCTTCTTCATATTATGATTTACTTGAAAAACGTTTAAATAAAAATATAAAAATTAAAGAAAATATAAATAAGTTAAGTTTATTTTAAATAAATTAATTTAAAATAGTATTTTATTTTAAATAAGAGAATTAGGTATTTTAATGGATTTTGATGAAAATGGTTATTTATTACAAATATTTACTAAACCTGTTCAAGATGTAAATTTTTAAATTAATATTTTTAATTTATTTTAAATAAAGAGAGCAACACTTTTCTTTGAAATAATACAAAGAAATAATTTTAATGTTTGTTTTTTTAAATATTATTTTAATAAATAATTAATTTTAAGGGTTTTGGAGCTGGAAATTTTAAGGTAATAAAAATATTTTTTTAAAAATATTTGGTAATTTTTAGGCATTATTTGCTGCTGTTGAAATGGAACAAAAACAGAGAGAAGCAAATTTGATAAAATTAGAAAATGAATTTAATTAAAATAAAAGGGAAATTTAAAAAAACTGCCCAAAACTTTATTTTAAAATTGCTTTTATTTAAAAATATATAAAATATAACCATTTGAATATTAATTAAATTTAAATATTTTATTTTGATATTTCCAGTCCAATTTTTTATACCAATTACTCAAATGGTTAATTAATTACTCTAATAACCCTTTTAATGAATCTCTCCCTTCCATCCCATTTTCTTAATTAAATACCAATTCTTTTCTTCCCCTCCTTTTAAAGAAATTTTGTTCAAATATTTTTCTATTTTTTGCGCTTTTGTTGGTTTTATTATTTATTATAATATCTCCTTACTATTTTGGCTAAATTTCTTCAAAGATTTTTTTTGCCATTCTCTCTCGTCTGTTCCTTTCTTTAAAATGCCTTTATTTTCCATTATTTTTGCTTTAAAATACTTATTTGTTTATTGATTTTATTGATAAAATTTTATTTTAATTTTTATATGTTAAATTATTTTTAAAAATTTATTTAAAAAATTTTAATTCTCAAAAATACAAAAATAATTATTTAAAAAAATATTTTTTTCTCTCAATTTTTTACTAAATCTACATAGTTTATTTTATTTAAATTTTTATGAGGTTGTAAATTCAAATAACATTTTTAAGTAATTCCCAGTAAATAATTTGGCATGAAAATCCTTAAAAACAAAAATATCTTTAAAAGCTTTTTGAGTGTTTTAGGTAATTTTAAATAAAATTTGATGAGAGAAGACAAAAAAACCTTTCCTTTTTTTAAGTCTTTCTCTCAAGTATTTAATATGTACATAAATATATTTTTGTAATCTTCAAATACTTTAATTAAAAAATTCTTTTTAAAATGACTTAAATAAATTTTTTTTTAATTAAAGGAAATTTTCTTTGAAAAAATTAGAATTACAGAAAGAAATTATTGAAGAAAAATTATTATTATTTATATTTAAAAGATTTTATTTATTTTTTATATTTAATAATTTAAATTAAAAATAATCAAAGATACTCCCATCCCTTTCTATAAATATTTTATTTCAAATTTTAATAATTCTTTTCCCTTTTCAATAAATTTAGTTTTATTCACTTTGTTTGATTAAATATCCCAATTTTGACTGCATATTTTTTTATATGTTTCCCCTAGAGAGTTTAATTGGTTTTTTTATTTAGAAATATTTTTATATATTAATTTTGTCGGATCATTTTTCTTAGGAATTTTTCTCATTCATTTCATTTTATGCATTTAAATTTTATGCAGAAATATTTCTTTTTTAGCAAAAATATTCCAAATATTTTTAAATAAATAAACAAACATTTTAAATAAAATAAATTCTTTTTTCCCCTTTCCAATTTAACTTTTCTAAGAATTTCTTTTCACAGCACAAAAATTGGCCCTAAAATAAAAATTTTGTTTACTTTCCAAAACCATTATTTGGACAATGAATGGCATAGTTTTTTGACGATTATATTTAAATAAATAAATGTAGTGAGGGTATTCAAATTTCCTTCAATTCTTTAAATTTCTCTCTTTTTTGCTTTTTATTTATTTTTTTTTTGTTAAATTTTTTGAATTAAATTTTCATTAATTTTATTTTAATAAAATTAAAATATCCAAAATAAAATATTTAATTAATAAAATAATTACTATATCTAAATAAATAAAATACTTTATTATTATTTCCTTAATCTTTTTGTCTCATTTTTCGGAAGTATTTATTTTTATCCATGAGAACAAATTACAATTGAAAAAAGTAATTATTTTTAATTATTTATGATTATATTTTATTTAAATATTTATTTAAAATAAAAAGAAAATTAATTTTTAATTATTTTTTATTAATTACTAGCGAAGTAGGTTCGCCCTTCGGGCGAACCTACTCGCTAGCATAAACATTTTCGTGAACATTCATACAAACATTTAAGATCTATTTCCATAAAAACTTTCTTAATTCCAAAACGTTCCAAAACTTTCAGAACATTCCAAAACTTTCAAAACTTTAAATTTCAAATAAAAATCAATTTATTACTACAAAAAATTAAAAAAATAAATAGCGAAGTTATTAAATCTTAACTCGAGGATCTTAAGACTCAATACAATATATTACACATAACGATATATTACAATATATTACACATACAACACATAACGATCCTATATTCAAAAATCAACTATCATTTAACAAACTTCTTTCTTTATTATTCTTTACATTGCATCAGGGTTTGACAGGTGTTGTAAGCAAAGACCCAATAACAGCCTTCTTTTTGAGGATTTTCACGTCTTTCGCTTCAGTCTTGATAGTTAAGCATTCGTCTAAAAAAACTTTACACATAGGTAAATAGAAAAAAACTTGTTTACCTTCAACACAAAAAACACCTTTTTTTGATTTGAATACTGTCTCCTCTTTCAAGCAAATTAAGTTCGGCACATTTCGTTTTGCATACAACAGTCAGATCCGCCCGCTTATTGTCCACATCCCCAACAGGTAATTCCGTACACCCCTCCCTTCCCAACATCTTCGAATTTCTTTACAGTGGCAACTTTCGCTTGCGCTTTGTCACATAATGTAGATGAAGCAACAACAAACTCATAGTTCAGGGGTGTGTTATAATATTTCTGACCGTCGAAACGTTGTTGGTCAAAACGCTGAGCACGCAGTAGATTCAGATTCAACACCTATAACTTTAAAGTATTGCTGTAAAAGCTGTTTACCTCTCCAATATTGCATTTAGATAGATCAACTGTTGTGTGCTTTGTTCTAGTCCATTGCGTAACCGCAAAAAGTTCTCCTGACTCGCACGACAACAACACAGTACATTTAGCAGACGATGGAAAACACTTCGCAACACTTCCACAAGCTTGACTAAAAATGTTAAAATTTTAAAGAAAAAATGTATAGAAACTAACCCCATTGTTGTCCCTCGTGGTATAGCCATCAACTCTTCAACAGTGGACAATTTGAACTAACACTTATCAGAACAAATTTTAGCACATTCTGGATCCAATACAGAAGATGTAGACAAGGCTTGAAGTTTGCTGCTGTTGTCGTTCATTGTTGGTAATTGGTTGTTTATAATTAAATGATTTCGTGGGAGAGAAATTAAGGCTTTTATAGTAAAATAGTTAAAGGCAGTGAGAACCATCTCATTTGTGCTATTCAAAATTCTTAATTCTTTTCCTCTTTCTAGAATTACAATCTTAGTTTTGGGCAATTCGCCGTCATAAACTGCTGCTATTTCTTTAGCTCCTGGTACATTGTACCCTCATGTAAGCTCTTATCTTGTATCAACAACAAACCAATCTCCATAGGAGACCTATTTCCTATTCTAGCTTTTTCGAATTCTTCATCTTTCATCATTCTATATGCTTGAGCAAAAGGATTAATTTCATTTATCAAATCACAAACATCAGCTATCAAACATTTATTTATAACTGGATTTGCTCTATAATAGCAATAAAAACTTGCCCATAAACTGGCTCA
Organism: Meloidogyne hapla; assembly: GCA_000172435.1. Taxonomy (NCBI): domain Eukaryota; kingdom Metazoa; phylum Nematoda; class Chromadorea; order Rhabditida; family Meloidogynidae; genus Meloidogyne; species Meloidogyne hapla. The sequence continues at coordinate 39,120 of ABLG01000810.1, read as the reverse complement.
TCCTCGATCTGGATTCACTGCTATATTCAAAATGGTAGCACAAAACTGAAGATTCATTTATAGTTTATAGTAAAGTTATTCGTGGAGAGAAAATGAAGGATATTTATTAGAATAATTTGGTGAGTTCTGTCATCATCTGCGTTGTCTTTTATCATCTGTTGTCTTTCGTCGTATCTTTCTCACGTATCCCAGGATCTCTTATGTCAAGAGACTCCACTTCTCATATTCTGATCGGTTCTGGTCAGTTCTGGTCATATTCTGATCAGTTCTGATAATATTCTTATCATATTCTGGTCATATTCTGATCAATTCTGATAATATTCTGATCAGATTCTGACCAGTTCTGATCATATTCTAGTCAGTTCTGGTCATATTCTGGTCAGTTCTTGTCATATTCTGGTCAGTTCTGGTTATATTCTGATCAGTTCTGATAATATTCTGTTCAGTGCTGGTCATATTCTGATCAGTTCTGGTCATATTCTGATCAATTCTGATAATATTCTGATCATATTCTGACCAGTTCTGGCCAGTTCTGGTTATATTCTGATCAGTTCTGATAATATTCTGGTTATATTCTGATCAGTTCTGATAATATTCTGGTTATATTCTGATCAGTTCTGATAATATTCTGGTTATATTCTTATCAGTTCTGATCATATTCTGGTCATATTCTGATCAGTTCTGATAATATTATTATTACGCCTGCTTCAATATTTCGCCTGCTTCATTATTCCGCCTGCCTCAATATTCCACCTGCGTCATTATTCCGCCTGCTTCATTATTCCGCCTGCTTCAATATTCCGCCTGCTAAAACTTACTATAAAAGCACTCATTTTCACTCCCCCAAAAGCATTTTACTATAAAAGCCTGACAAGATCCATTATCTCATCACAAATTATATATAGGATACTCAAAATTGTATTAATTATACTCAAAATTGTATCTCTGTTAAATTTCACCAAACGAGAAGATTACAAATTTTAAAATTAATTTGGGATTTAAAAATATATATTATTATAAAAACTTTATTTTTACTCAATTTTTACTATTATTATTTTAAATATATTTTTTGTCATTAAATTTTTTTATTTTTTTTATTTTTATATTAATTGTCATTTTGGCTTACAAATCCTTTGGGAGGGTATTGTGTTTCTTTTTTTACCATCTCATCTTTCTGTTTTACATAATATATATTTATTCCATTTTCATATAAAAAACTATTTATTATTGTTGACTGACCTCATCTGGCATTGTCATAAAAATATTTATTTATTTTTTAAATATATATATTTACATAATATTAATTTTTAAATTTAATAAATAATTATTTAAATAAAAACCAAAATACTTTTCAAAAAATAAATATAAAAAATTCTTTTTCAAGAAAATAAAATTATTTTTTTTCTTTTCCTTTTTTTCTGTTTTTCTTCCGTTTTTCGTCATTCTTATTTTTTTTGCGTTACTTCCGCCTTTGCACTTCTTTTAACTGATTTTTGCTTTACTATTTTTTAAAGCTAAAAATGTCCAATCAAGCATATTGGCACCTTATATTTTATTTATTTTTATTTATTTTGTGTCCAAAATGTAGAAATTAGCTAGTAAATTCACTTATTTATTGATTTATACAACCAAAAAGTGCATTTTTGGGAAAGAAAAATTACCAATTCTTATATTGTTAAAATAAATTTTTTGTTAAAATTTTTTTATTTAATTCTTTTTTTATTTTTTTTGAAAAAGAAGTCTGAATAGGTTAATTATAATTTATAGTTATAGATTAAAATTACAACTTTATTATTTTTTGTAAAAGTTTTATTTTTTTTTATTCTAACAAAGCTTTATTCGCCTAAACAACGACCCAGTTAAAAACACTCAATTCTTAAAGAAAAAAGCAAAACAATTAATAGAAGATAATTTAGTAATTTTAAAAGGGAAATAAATATTCTCTTCCAAATAAAGCTAAATTTATTTTTTTATCTTTTCCCTATGGTATTTATATATTTTTATTAAAGACCTAAATTTTCTTTTATTTCCAAATTAATCAAAAATGATTAAAATAAATTAATTTTTAAGTAAATATTTATATATTATTTTATATATAAAATTCTTTATTAAAAAATCTCTAAAAAATATAAAAATATTTTAAAACAACAAAAATACAAATAAATTATAAAAACAATCAAAATTCTCACCAACGTCCTTCAACAGAGCAAAAGTGCGTGTTAAGTTTATTTTAATTAAAAACTCGACAGATGTTTTTTTTAAAAAGAAAACTTTTACAAATTAATTAATACAAAAATAAAATCACGCACTTTTTAAATTTTTACTAAAAAGAAAATATTTAAATTTAAAATAATTTAAATAAATAGGCTCTGTAATAATATCTGATACAACAACTAAAGATAATAATCAACAACAAGAAATCCTTTCATCGGATTCAAACTTTGCAGAGCACAACGGTGGAGTAGTAACATTTAATGAGGTGAAAATATTAAATTAAATATTTTTTAATATTTTCATTAAAGGAGGACCATTTTTGTTGTTCTGGTTATTTTAGTGAATTATCTGAATTTGATAAGTCAATGAATTTGGGAATGGCTTTTGAAGTGCCTGAGGGTGTTATTCAATTAAATGTTGGAGGAACTTGTTATTTAACAACTGTAGAGACTTTAAAAAGAGATCAATTCTCTTTACTTGCACAATTATTAACAACTGAGGGATTGGAAGATAATTCTAAAGTATTAAATAAACAAATTGAGAATTAATTATTTTAAAATAAAATTAAAATAAAAGAATATTATTTTTATTTTAAAAAGGTTGCTAAAAGAATGAGTAATGGAGCTATATTTATTGATAGAGATGGGGAATTATTTGCTTATATTCTTGATTTTCTTCGTAGTGGAAAACTTTTGTTGCCAGAAAATTTCCGTGAATTGGCACGTCTTAGAGAAGAGGTAAAATAAAATAATTAATTATTTTTCTTAAAAATAATCGTTAAAAAAAGGTTCAATTTTATCAATTGGAAGAATTAATGCAACAATTAATTCCTTATTATAATTTAAAATATCCAACAAGAACTTCATCTACAATTATAAATAATACAAATTCTGGTAATGCAGCAAATGCTGCAGCAGCTGCTGTTGCTGTAGCTAGAACAAATGCTCTTTATGAGACGGGTAAAAAATAAAAAAAAAGAGAAAATATTTTAAAAAAAAAAGGTGGATTTATAACACTTGGTTATAGAGGAACTTTTGCTTTTGGTAGAGATGGACAGGCAGATGTTAAATTTAGAAAATTACATCGAATATTAGTTTGTGGTAAAGCACAACTTTGTAGAGAAGTTTTTGGTGATACTTTAAATGAAAGTAGAGATCCAGATAGAGAAGGGGCTGAAAGATATACAGCAAGACTTTATTTAAAACATCAATGTTTAGAAAGAGTTATTTTAAAAATAAATTTTTAAAAAAATATATTTTTTTAAAAGGCTTGTGATAATTTATCTGAAAAAGGTTTTCGTTTAATTACAGCTTGTTCGAGCGGGGCAAATGGACTTGTAACTGCTGCTAATCAACAATCACCTGCAAATAATAGCCAGGTGAAAAACAAATAAAAATCTAAAAAAGAAAGGTTCCCAGGTCCCTTTTCAGCGTGAAAGTGGAGATATGGAAGAACAACGTTGGGCACATTACACAGAATATGTATTTTATAGAGAACCACAATTTGGTTTATTTACAAGTCCAGAAATCAGTCCAAGAATTTAAAATAAAAATAAAAGATAATATTTCTTTTCTTTGTAATATAAATGTCATTATTTCCATAAAATATATTAGAGAATATTTTTAATTAATTAATTTAGTAGAATAAATTTTTTGAAAAAGAATTTAATTAAAATATTTTTATTTATTAAAAACCTAATACTTAATATTTATTTTTTTATTATTTCAAACATGTTTGTATTTAGTAAATAATGCATGAAGAATTCGTAATCTAAAAAATATTTTTATTTTTTTTTAAATTTAAATTATTTTTATTTACGTGCTCTTTAAATCTCCATTAACAATATCTGCAGGTCTACATTTTGGTTTTTGCATTCCAGCCTCTTCCATTAGAAAAAATGAAAATTGAACATTTTTTAATTTTTCTTCATTATTATTTACCTTTAAATAATTAATTTAAATATATTTTTTTGTTAATTTAAAAAAAAACTTGTAAATTAAATTTATATAATGGAACAAAATATCCATCAAGAAGTCCCATAAGTAAAATAAGGAAAACACCATCCTTTAAAAATATTATTTATTTTATTTAAATTAATATTTACTTGAAATTGTGTTTCTAAATCAGTTACTTCCAAATTAATTTTATTTAAATGTTTATTGCAAAAAGTTATTAAAGAACCTTTAAATTAAAATTATTATAAATAAATAATTATTTTTATTTTCAAAAAAAATCAAAACTTTTAACATGTTGTAATTTATCAGGTCCATGATCAAAAAGAGTATCAAAAGCATCTCTTTCCCCTTTAGGTGCTAATTCTGTTTGTTTTGTAGTTAATTGTTCTGTTACAATACTTTTATTTATTTGTTTTCCATTTCTTGAATATATTAAAACTTGAACATTAACATTTGTTGGAAAACGAATAGGTGCACGAAAATGTAATGCCATTGAAATTAATAAATGTAAAATAGCAACAATATCCTTTTTTAAAAATTATTTAAAATATAAATAATTTTGTTATTTTAGAACCTCTCCCATTCTAATCAGAGAAAATAATTTAGATTTTGGTCTTTTATTAGAGAGCCCCCCATCTAGGACATTAATTTACATCAGATTGTGATGTCCAGTATCCTTCTAAAAATTTCTTTATTTAAAATATACCTTTGAATGTATTAATTCTGCAGTCCATTTTGATTGTTTTTGACTTCCATAATGTTGTTGTTGTTGATTTATATTTTGATTTTCATTACCAACAAATTGTTGTTGATCATTTAATATTCGACCCAAAGCATCTACAATAATTCTTAACTTTTGTCTTTGACCTTCTTCACTTTGAGAAACTTCTGGAACTTCAATCTAAAAATAAAATAATTTTCAAAAAAAATATTTTCTAAAAAAACTTTAATTTGCGCTAATTTTTCAACTAATTTTTGAATAACTTGTCCATCAAAAATATCTTCTTGTAAATTTCTAACAACAATTCTGTCTTGTGCTAATTCTTCATTTAACCAATAAATTAATAAACGATGAATTTCTTGAACTTTTGGATCATCTTTAGATTCTATTGTTAAAGTTCTTAAACTTTGACCTTTAAAAATTAATTTAATATTTTAATAATTTATTTCAAACCATCTTCTAAATTTCTAAGATCTGGTTGAGGTAAAATTAAACAAGAATCAATTGCATCTTTCCCCAATTTTTCAACTTGTTCAACTTCATCTTCTTTTTCTTCTTTTGGAATTTCTTCTAAATTATTTTGATTTGGAAATTTTTGTTGTTGAGAATTATTTGGTGGAGATTGTTGTTTTTTATTATTTGAATTATTATTTCTTTTAGTTAATGTACCAAATTTTGATAAAATTGAATTATTTTCATCTTTTTTACTATTACGACTATTTATTGTATTATCATCATAATATTCTGATGGCATTATTTCTTTTTAATTTTTCTAAATTAAAGAAAAATTAAAAATTTTAAAAAACTTTTTATTTATTTAATCTCACATTTATTATATTGATTTTAACTAAAAATATAGAGAAGAACCACTATTAGCAACACAACAGATGACTCACATTTTATTTTAAATAAAGAAAAAGCTAAGGACAAAAAGATTTTTTATTAATGATTTTTTAAAATAAAACAGTTGTTAAAATTATTTATAAGTAATATTTTGTATATATAAAATAAATAAATTAATTTTAATATAAAATATTTAAGTAATAAAAAAATTATTACATATATGGATAAAAATAAAATTTAATTAAAATATTTTATTTTTTAAGATAAAAATTAAATATTTATTTTATAAATATTTAATATATATTTTTTTTAAATTAATATTTAAAATAAAATTTATTATTTTCTGATAACTTTTTCGTTCAATAAATACAAAAGCAAACATTGAATAAGGGTAATTGAATGTCATTTATTTAAATACAACGTTAACATTTACAAATTTTATTGAATATTTAATATTTTTATTAGATATAAATTCATTTTATTATCAAATATTTTCTTTAAAGATCTTAATCATTAAAGATAAAATTAAGATTTTGATTTTGTAAATATTTATTTTAATTTTAAATAAATTTTAAATTTAGAGAAAAAGTTGTGGAAAAGAAAGGTTTTTCATTTTTTTATATAAAATCCAAATTCTTAAATAATTTAATAAATGTCAACAACTATCAAACATTTTGGCAAATTTAAAGGAGAAGATGTTTTAGAATGTCAATTAATATCAAAAACTGGTATTTGTATAAAAATATTAAATTATGGGGCATTAATTCGTGATTGGCAAATTCCAATGTCTGATGGAAATAAACGTTCTGTAGTACTTGGATTTGATAATATAGAAAATTATATTGAATATAGTCCTTTCTTTGGAGCAATTGTTGGAAGAGTTGCTAATAGAATTGGAATGGCAAAGTTTTTTTATTTTTTGAAATTAATTAAAAAATAATTAATTAAAGATTTGAATTGGAAGGAAAAAAATATTTATTAGATGAAAATGAAGGTTTAAATCATTTACATGGAGGAAAAACAACATTTGGAAAAAGAGTAATTTAAAAAATAAATATTTAATTTTTAATTTAAAGTTATGGAAAATGAAACAACTTTCAACAAATTCTGTTCAATTAAATATTTTTAGTTCAGAAGAGGAAAGTGGATATCCTGGAAATTTAAATGTTAAAGTAATTTACAAATTGATGGATAATACTCTCGAAATTGTAAATAAATTAATAAAAAGGGAATTTTTGGAATATTATTAAATTGAGATATTAATTTAAATAGAAATATATCCAAATAAGTTAAGGGCAAAAAGTATATTAAATAAATATTAATTATTTGCCAATAAAACACAAAACAAAACAAACAATTTAATTAAAATATACACAATATAATTTACATTATTATTATTTTATTTTTATTATATCCTATAAATTAAAATTATCTTTTTTTTTTCTACATATCTTTCCCCTCTTTTATTTATAATCCTTTACCTTCTTTATATTCATTGCTAAGATTGATGTTGTCCAAATTCTAAAAAAATTAATTAAAATTAATTAAAATTAATTAACATCATATAAATCATCAGATTCTTTTCCAATTTTATGCCAAATAAATGTTGTTTCACTTCCTTCTTTTTTCTTCTTTCCATCATTTACAGATTCTAAAACATCAAGAGTATATTGTTGTTCTTCATCTTCTTTTTCTTCATCACTATCAGATTTTTGTGTTAAATTAATTTTTGATGTTGATGATGAAGAATTATTTTCTTCTAATCCAATTCTTTCTTTAATATTTAATTCTTCTAAAGACAAATATTTTTGTTTTTTCTTCATTTCCATTTCTTTTCGTTGTTTTTCTAACCATTCTTTATCCAAACCAAGTTCATCCAAAGACATTAAAGAATAATAATTACAAACTTTTTCTTCTTTCTTATTTGTCTGGACCTTTTCTTTATTTTGATCATTTTCTTCCTTTTTTGGTTCTATAGCTATTTTACAATTTGGACATTTTTGTTGTTGTTCTTTTTGTTGCTTTTCTTCTTCTTTTGGTGGTTTATTTGATGGAATTTTTGGTTTTATATTTTGTTGTTTTTGTTGATATTTTTGATGTTTTTCTTTATCTTTTCTATGCTTTTGTTGATATTCTTAAAAATAAATTTAAAAAAAATTAATTAATTACCTTTAACACTTTTTACTTTACGGGAATGTTTGGAATGACGTTTAGATTTCTAAAAAATATTAATTAATTAAATTATTTTCTCTCATTTTTACCTTCTTTCTTTTATTTTTGCAACATTGAATGGACAACAAATAACCACATCCAAGAATAATTAAAAAGACAAAAGTTGTAGAACAAATAGCGAGAAATGAAGCGATTAAGCTCATTTTAACAATTTATACAAAAAATTTTTAATTTTTAATTTCAACTTTTATAGTATTTTGACAAATTTAATTGTGAAAGAATATTTCATAAAAAAATATTTTTATTGAATTTATTTATTGTCTTCATTTATTTCCTCTTTAATTTAATTATTAGAAATATTTCCTTGGAATTTAATTTTCCCTTAAGAAGTATTTTTTCTTTTTTTTAGGAATTTGAAGCTACAACTGATACTTTAACACCTCTAAATTTAGTACAACATAATTATTTTAATTTGGCTAGTCAAGGTGATATAAGTAATCATTGGTTAAAATTATCTTCTGATTTTGTATTTTTTTACAAGATTTTTTTAAATTTATTTTTTAAAGTTTACTCCAACAAATAAAGCAATGATTCCAACAGGAGAAATAATTAATGTTAAAAATACTTTATTTGATTTTTGTGATGGAAAATTATTAAAATCTTTTAATAAACCTTTAGAATTAGACAATAATTTTATTTTAAATAATAAAAATTTTGAAGAACCTGTAGCAATTCTTAAAGGGCCAGATAATTTATTAACATTAAAATTATGGACAGACCAACCAGCTTTACAAGTTTACACAGCTGGAAAACTTAATTTACCATCAACAGTTAAATTAAAAAATAAATTAATTTAAAATGTTTTTTAAAGATAAAAGGAATTAATAATCAAATATATCCTTCATTTGGTGGTATTTGTTTAGAAGATCAACAATTTCCAGATGCTGTTAATCATCCAAATGTATTTCCATCAATAATTATTTCACCAACAAAACCATACAAACATTGGTGTAAAATAGAAATTAAATAATTAATTATATAGATTTTAAATAAATAAATATTATATTTTAATATTTTAAATAAAATATTTATTTGTTACTAATTTTTAAAATATTTATTTCTCTTTTAAAGGTCAGTACTAAAAAATTTTTATTGAAAAAAGTTTAATGTTAAAATCTTTAGGTAAAAGAACAAATAAAAATCAAACAAAATAACGCCTACGCATTCAAAGCATTTATTTATTTTTATTCCAATATAAAATTCCCAAATTATTTTACTTTATTTTAAAAGATCTTTTTTTTTGTTTTAATAATTAAATTTAAATTAATTTTTATTTTTTAGTAATATATATATATATTTCCATTTAAAAAGAATGGCCCCAATATTTCGAAGCCTTTCAGTGTCTAGCCTGTCATCGTACAGGCCTCCACCTACAATTTCAAAAACTTATTCAATTAAAAGTCTGGATGATGTAAGTGGATCACCAAAAATTCAATATATTTATTATTATCCATATTATCGTTCATATTATCCTTCTTATCGTTATAATAGTGTTAGAGTTGAGTTTATTTTATTTTAATTAGTTTAAATTAAAAATATTTAGACTTATGTTAATTTTTATAATAGACATTATTCAAATTGGCCAGAACATCATTTTAAGTAAAAAATAATAAATAAATATTTTTTTTAATTTTTAATTTTTTAGTTATCCATTCAGTAATTATAAACCTCTTTCTTTTTATGGCAGTTACACTTATGCTCCTTATAAAAGCTATAAGTAAGTTTTTAAATTAAAAATAAATTAAAAGAATTTTAGAAGTCCATCAGGATATTATTATGGCTGGTACAATGGACCTTTAGATTATTAAAAATGGGATAAAATAATTAAGAATTTATTAAATAATAATTTTATAAAGAAATTATTAATTGATTTAATAATTTGATTTATTTGCATTTATTTTGTAAATAAAGATTTTTTTAATTAGAAAATAAATTTCAGTTTATTTTAATAATTAACTGTATCAATCTAATATTAATTGTTTTTTCTAAGTCAATTCATTGAATAATTTTTTGGATTTATTTCGCGCACAAATTAATTCTAAATAATTATTTGTGAATAAATAAAAACAATAGAAAATAAAAATTGAAAAGAATATATATATAAATAAATAAATATATATTTTTTATATTTTTGATTCGGATTAGAGTCATTGCTGTACCAACAAAAAAAAATAATTTCATCCTAACAATTAAAGGATATATTTTCTTTTGTTTTTATTTAAATCTAACAGAAAAAATAATAATTGAAAAAATATAAAAAAGAGAAGATATTTTTTATATATTAATTTTAAATATAAAAAATAAAGCTTTTTAAATAAAATAGGGTTGAAATTCAAACATTTTAAATTAAAATATTTTTTTTGTTTACTTGAAAAGAAAGACAATTTATTTTTGTTTATAAAATAAAATAATTATTTGTTCTATTTATTTTTATTTAAAATTTTAAGATGTAAATTCACATAAAACCCCCAATATCTTTTTATTTTCTTTTTACTGTTCACTAAACAAAATTGGTTTTGTCTCTTCTAAATATTTTCTTAAATTTTCTTCAGAAGCACCTGCCTGGATTTGGGGGGTTTTTAGAATTATTACGCAATGCGCGCGAGAAATAATTGTCTATATATGTGTTCAATATTAGAATTGGCAATTTTAGAGGTAAATTTAAGAGAAGAATTAAGAAAAATGAATGGCAAAATATTGGAGAGAGAATAAGGGAAGGAGATAAGCCGGGAAGAAAATAAAAATTGTTTTCACCCCAAAAAAAGTAATATAAAAATTAGTAAAAGCGAAATCCGAGAAAAAACCAATTTACGAGCTGAAAGAGAGAAAAAGAATTAATATATGTATTAAATATATTTTTTAAATTTATTTTTTAGCAAAAAATAAAAATAAAATTAACAATAATGAATTATTTACAGAGAAGTTAAACAGAGAAAAATAAATTTTTCTTTAATTTAAATTTTAGAATTGTTTTTCAAAATAATTTTATAGTTAAATGATTAATAATAAAAATTTATAGGATATATTTTAATATATTTGAGAGGATTAATTTGAAATAAAAGGTCAACGGGAGATGAATTATTTAATATTTCAAAAATAATTAATTTAATTAATTTTATTGTTGTCCTCAATTTAAAAATAAATAAAATATAATTATTAAATTCTTATAAAAACTTGTAAGTCTCCAGCTGTGAAGAAAAAAATGAATTGAATAAAAATAAAAATATCGGTCAAGAGTTTGTAAAGAAAACTTTGCATTTTTTGAGAGAAACAAATTTATATATTAAATGTGGGGAGTGGAGACAAATAATAAAAATTATAATTTTCTAAATAAATACATATATTTAGAAGATGCGCGAAAATGTTTTAAAAAATAATTTTTTTAAATTAAATATATTTATTTAATTTTAAGAAAAATATACCTATATTAATTGTTTAATATTTTATCTAAATAAATAAAAAAATAATATTACTATAAATAAATCGGCATTTTATTTATTTTTTATTTAAAAGATGGCATCTTCTTTTATTTTTTTATTTATTATAAAAAAATATTTTATTTTTATTTTTTATTTGACTTCTGTAACAAAAACAAGTTTTTTGGCCTAAAACATGGAAAGGATTGTAAAAAAAGATATAATCTTTAAACAAAAGATTAAAAAGAACAAAAACAAGATTTTTAAAAGAAAAGCCATAATTTGTTACAAAAAAAATAAAAAAGAAAACAATTTGGCGCCAGAGTGTGCCATTTTGTTTAGAAAAAATAAAAAAAAACCTCTTTTTACAAATCTTCCATAATCCTCTATTTTTGAGATTTTTAATAAAAAATAAGGCAATTAAATTTTCTACCGCAAAGGGAAAAGATTTTTTAAATAAATTAATTAATTAAATTTTTAAATAATTAAAATCAAATAATTATTTATTTAATTTAATAAATTAAAAAAAATTCATTGAAGAAAAATACTTAAACAATTTATTTTTTATTTAATTTATTTTTTTTCTCAATTAATTCCACTTGAGTTAAGATGAATTAAATAAAAAAATTTTTTTTAATAATAATTGGATTATATATATTACATATCCCCCCCTCTTCTTTTAATCTTTACTTTAGTCAAATAATATCATTTATTAATCCAATATAAAAAAATATACTTTTTAAAAGTTGCACAAAATTAATTTTTTCTTTTTATTGTCAAAATAAAATTTACAAAAAATTTAATTTATTTTAATTAAAAAAATAAAAATAATTTTTATTTTAAATTAATATTTAATTTATTAAATTATTTTAAAAAAGTTCTCAAAAAATGAGTAATTAAAGCCATTAAAGATGAGGACCGGGAATATTTAATGATTTTTAAATATTTATTTTTAAATTAAGTAAACCAATGAGAGAAAAACAGAATTAGTAACCCGATCCTTATTTTCCTGTATTTTAATTAGTTTTGAATATTATTTGATGGGAAGGAAGAAAAATAGTAGTTTCTCTCTCTAAAATGTTTTTATATTTTATTTTCCTTTTTTATTTATTTTCCTTGTTTGGCAAACATTTGGAATTTTTAGGACACAGAAAAGAATTGATGGATTGTGATGAATATGTTTATAGAAAATAATTAATGACAAAAGTTCAGAATATTTAAAAATAAAATTCATTTGTTTTTTGTAAATTTTAAACAAATTTTACTCCTGTCTTGATTCAATTTGAATATTCTCATATGTCATAAATAACACCCAAAGGTCATTCACAAAGGCTAATTAAATTTAAATATAATTTTTATTTATTTTTTATTTTTTTTCTAAAAAAATATTTTTATTTACCGTCCTCAATCGAGTGTCCTCATGGACCGACAAAGGCACGAGAAAATCACAGTCAATTGCTTTCCTCAATCCTTTCCCCCCAAAATTCTTGTGCCAATTATATCCTTTTTTCTTTTTAAAAATTATTTAAAATATACCGCTTATTTTTTACCTTTTCATCAAAAAAATAATCAAAAAGAGTCCATTCTCGCGACATAAGGTCTTCTTCTAACCTTATGTCGCAAATAAAGCTTTGAGAAGAAAAAAAAGATTAACGTTTAAGCGAAATAAATGGATATTTTTTTTTAAATAATTTAAAAAATTAGCCCGAGGCATTTATTTATTTAATATAAAATAATTCAAAATATCTCCAAGTGATAATCCAGTAAATATAGAGAAAAAACAAAATTTTGTTTTTATGTGTTGTTTGTTGTTTGGCCAGTAAATCCTTTAATAACTGCTTAGGATATATACTTTACTGAATTAATAATATATTATTAACCTATAGAATTAAGGATTATAATACTTTTTTATAAAACAAAAATAATTTTAAAAAAAGAGAGAAATTAATTAAATTAAATAAATAAATATATATCTTCTTTTATTTACATATATTCCAATTTTAAGTTATAAAAATAATTTTTTGATTAATAAACTAAATAATTTTATATTAATAAGGCATTCATTTAGATAAAAACTTTAATAAAATAAATATATATATTTAAAATAAATAATTAAAAAACAAATATTTACAAAAAAAGTCACTAAAGGTCATTACATAAATATATTTATTTATTTACTTATTTAATGCTTGTTTGCTCTTATTCCCAGCAATTTTAACATAAAAATTTATTTTAGCTAATGGATGTTAGGAGAAATATTTATTTGATTTTGCCGCTTTTTACGGCTATATTTTAAAGAGAATTTTACTTTAAAAAATATATTTTTAACCAAAAATAGTTGTAAATAATATTAAGGAAAAATATATTGCGCGAATAATCCTCTCTTGATAAATATTTATTTCGGCATTTTTCTTTTTAATAATTTTTAAAAAGTTTAAAAATGATTAAAAAATATATTTTGTTTATTTTTAAATTAAAATTTAATAATTTTCTTTTTAAATTATTTTCTTTAGGATTTTATTAAAATGTGAATTTAATATAATTTAATATCTTAATACATATTTCTCTCTTTTAGTAAAAATTTAAAATAAATTTGATCATCACCTCTGCGGGAGTTTAAAACCAAAGCTTACAAATCCAAAGGAGATTCTTCTTTTAGAGCGCTCGTATGAAGTATCCGAATAATTGTTATTATATACTACAACAATAACCTTTTGGCGGTAAAGCCTCAGGGCACAAAATATTTAAAAAATAAATATTTTTTTTTTAAAATATACAAAAAATAATTTATTTCTTAACTTGAAAGAAGCGGGATTGTCAAAAAAAATCCAAAAAGTATGCATTGATGTATAAAAATTAAGATCTTCTTAAAAACACTTCAAACTAAGGCGAGAATAAAAAAAAGAAGACAAGTGCCGCGGATTATTTTTTAAAGTCACAACGGGAGAAGAAAAGAATATAAATTTGTAATAATGTTACAAACAATAAAAATATTATATAAATCTAGATTTCTTTGGTTAATAAAAGAATTTATTTTAAAAATTTTTAATTAAAATATAAATTAATTATTATCTGAAAAATAAATCTATTTTTTAAAAAACGTCAAAAATTTATTAGATTTTTTTTCTTTTCTTTTTTAATTTTTCATGAGGACATCTGCATTTACTACTTTCCTTGCATCCCTTTAACCATTCATTCCTAAAATTCTATCAAGCACCGCCCCTCCCCTTCTTTCCTTATATAATTCAGCTTCCTAATTCACCCGCGCGATCCATCCCATCCCCGCAAATTTCCTCGACCACACACATTAAAATAAATAAATATATATTTTTTGTGCCTGCTTATTCTTTTCAGGCACGCGATGCCAAAGAGTGATTGCTACGGCTATGTATCTAAATAATAAGCTAATAAACGCGAATAGGATTCAAATAAATATATAAATTTATTTTTATTTTTTCAAAAAAAAAATTTAACATTTTTAATTATTAATTAATGAATATTTTCTATTTAAAAAATAAATTTTAAAAATATTTTTTTCTATTTTAAAAAAATGTTTGAATGTTCTTCTTCTTCATCTTGGCTTTCTAATCAACAAAATAATTCTTCATATTCTTCATCATTTTCCCCTATTAATTCTTCTAATTTATATCAATCAATATCTTTAAATAATAATTCTAACAATTTTTATTTAAATAATACAAAAATAAATTTAAATTCAAAACAACAAAAATTAAATAAAAATGGAAAAGAAAAACAAAAAAATAGTAAAATATTAAATAAATAATTATTTAAATAAATTTAAATAATTTAAAGTTTTATCAAAAAGAAAAAGAAATAATAAAAATAATTTAAATGTTGGAATTAAATTTGGAGGTAAAAAGCCACATCAAGTTGCTAGAAGAAATGAAAGAGAACGTAAAAGAGTTCAACAAGTAAATGATGGATATGAAAAATTAGCAAATACTGTATGAAATAAAAATAAAATTTAATTAAAATTTAAATTAATTTAAAGTTAAATAATTTCGAACCTATTTGCAATGAAAGAAAATTAACAAAAGCAGAAACATTAAAAACAGCAATTTTATATATTAAACATTTAGAAGAATTATTAAAACAACAACAACCTTTAAAAATAAATTTAGAAAAACAAAATAAAATTAAAAATGAAAATAATATTGAAAATTCAAATAATTTTTATCAGGTCTTTTTTAAATATTTATTTTTAATTAAAAACAAAAATTTTTTTATAGAATTTAAATTCTTCTCAAGAAAATCAAAAAGAACAGCAATTCTTAACAAAACATTCACCAACTAATTTTATTTATTCACAATCAATAAATACAAATTATAATAATACAAATAATAATAATATTTATTTAAATAATAATTCATTTCAAAATTGTTTATTTCCTTCTAAACAAAAATAAATTATTTTTATTTTTTTTTTTGAATAAAAAATTAAAATCTTTTAAAATAATTTTTGATAAAATTTTACTTTTAAATTATGAGAATTTATAAATAAAAAGTATCTTTGGAAATTAAAATAAAAAATTAAAAGTTTAATATATAATTTAATTTTGGTTAAAAACCAATTTATTTATTTCTCGATTGACACAAAATTTTTGATGGTCAAATGAATAGGTTTGTAAAAGTATAATAATTAAATGATGGATTCTTAATTTTGATATTAAATGCATTTAAATAGGGTCAATTATATCAATTTAATAAATAATTAAAATATAAATATAAATAAAATAGTATCTGCTCCAATGAATTACAAAAGTGAGAGAGAAGAGAGAGAATGTTTTACAGTTATTCTTGTTTGATTTTATTTCTAATATTTTTTTCTTTAAATTACAAAAATATATATTTATTATTATTTAATCTAAAATTTCTTATTTAAAGCCTAAATTATATAAAAACACCAATTTACCCAACAAATTAACAACCTTAACTATTCACCCGCTTGCTGTGTTCCTCCTCACTCTGGCTAATGTCAACAAGATCGGACATAGCCGATGGTGCAGAATTTATTGGGTAAAGTTTTCTCTTTATCTTTATCTAATCTTTTAATTTTTAGAAGGCTTAACATGACATTCAGAGTGATACATGCCATCTCCCATGGTGGCTATGGAGCTGTATATGAGGTCTCGTGCTCGAAGGATGATGGCAGATATGCGCTCAAACTTGAACAGCGACAGATCTCAAGAGACCACTACAAGCTCATGATGGAAGTCCAAGTATTTGCCTTACGACTTTATTTTAGAAATTTCACTTTAATTTCATTCTCCTTTTACCAGGTACTGAGAGAAGCTGCTGAACGTCCTGAAAATGCGAGAAGGCACTTCCCGGCGCTCATCGACAATAGCGATCCACTGCCCAACCACATGTTTATGGTTATGTCTTTGCTTGGAAAATCGTTGGCTGAAATAAAACGTGCAAGGCAAGGCAAAATCTTAAGGTTGGGAGCGTATAATTTAATAGAAATCATTATAAAATAAAAATAATATTTTAGTCCAAACACCGGGTACTATTGTGCAATCCAGTCTCTCGAAGCAGTTCGCGATTTGCACGATCTCGGTTATATTCATCGAGATATCAAGCCAGGAAATTTTGTTATTGGGCTGCCGCGAACAAAGTTTCAGAATACGGTATATATGGTGGACTTTGGAATCGCAAGAAGGTTCCTTGGACCTGATGGCAAAATTCGAAATCCGCGTAAGAAGGTGATGGATGTTAATTATTTAATTTTATAAATCTTTAATAAATTTAGACAAGATTCAAGGGCACGGTTCGTTTCGCGTCATTGAGTATGCACGAAGGAGACGATCTTGGTCGTAAGGACGATTGTGAAAGTTGGGTGTATATGATTGTTGATTTGATTGATCGGGAAAAGCTACCATGGCACGACGTGGAGGATAAACGCAGACTTCGTAGGCTCAAGAACGATGCTCAAAAAGCTCCTAAAACTCTCTTCAAGAGAGAAGAAGTTCGGAAATACAATAATTGTTCCTTCAAAAATTTTTTTTCTTATTTTTACAGGAGCAAGAATTGCGTGATATTATTGTGTACTTGTCAGGTCTTCACTATGTTGATCTTGTTGATTATGCATGGATGCGCGAAATGATCAAAAGAGTTGCCAAACGGCTCTCTTGCTCTCTTCAGGAGCCATATGACTGGCAACTAGTGACGGGAACGACTTCGACTTCGGCGACTTGAGACGTTATTTTAATGGATATTTGACTAAAAAACTGATATACATATATAATTAAACTGTAATATAAATATTTTTATGTATTCATTGATATCACTTCACATATGTGTATAATTTACCTAAATAATTACCCATGTATTTTATGTTTTTGACTGTATCAAAAATAAAATTGTTTTTTTGTTTAGCTCTAGATTGTCACAAACAATTATTCTCTTCTCCGAGAGGCAACTTACTCTGTGCTCTCTGAATTTCGGATATTATAATAGTTGGGGAGTTTTGTGTGCATAACCGAAAAGAACAAGTCTTATGTTTTAAAACTTTAAGCGTCTATTATTTAGTAATGTGTTTATAGGTAAAAAGTCTGCGCTTATCTAGATTTTGCCAAATGTATAATTAACATTAATACAAAAAAGTAACATCATCGTCGAGTACCATCCTCAAAGAAAACACCACCATCCAAGGCACAATATTTCGGACAAATACCTCGCTCTCCAGGAGAACCCTGGACACCACGAAGGCCTTTAATTTAAACATTTATTTATAAAAATATTTAAGAATTTTACCTGTTTCGCCAGGAATTCCTGGCGGTCCTGCCTTGCCATTAGTACCTTGCGGCCCTTGAGGTCCAGGTGATCCTTCTGAACCAGAGCGCCCCGGTTCGCCGCTAGATCCAGGTAATCCAGGAGATCCCTCAAGACAAGATAATTAATTTTAAATAAAATATTGATAAATTTAAACTTTTATTACTACCTGTTCACCTATTGACCCGGCATCGCCTGGAGTCGCGGGAATTGAAATTGCCGGGCGACCAGCTTCTCCACGTGTGCCCTCTCTTCCCGGCTCTCCAGGTTCTCCTTGCTCACCGGGTAGACCTTGTTGCCCTTAAAAAGTTTTTAAATAAATTTATTTTTATTATCCAACCAGGTGTTCCATCATTTCCAGGCCGGCCCGGATGTCCTGAAGGGCCTGGATTTCCTGGTAAACCAACAGGTCCTGGTGGGCCAGTTGCTCCCGATGGGCATGCAATACAAGGTGGTGATGTTACTTCTTCACAAATACTTAAAATTAATTTTAAACAAAAAAGAAAATATTTAATTTTAATACGCCGGGATCATTCCATAAAAACCAGGAGGGCCTTGTGCACCAGGCCGTCCAGGCATGCCATTGCGTCCATGGGGTCCTGGTGGACCAGGAAGTCCAGGTATACAACATCCTTTTGTGTAAAGAGAAATTAATTATTAAAAATTTTTGATTTTATTATTTTCACCCGAACACTTTTCAACACCACTTTTTGCAGTAAAATAATCTCCACTACTTTGGGCCGATCTCCTTTCCCTCCATCCAGTTGTATTTTTAAGTTCTCGTTCATTATATAATAAAGATTTAAATTGTTTATCATTCATTTCAATATTTATTTCTTTTAAAGAAAGCTTAAAATGAAAAATAAAAAAGTTTTTTTTAATTTAAAAATTGCCTTGCAAAATTTCATTTCATCTATAATTCGCTGTTGTATACCATTTATGTATTGATATGATATAGGTATAACAATAAGTACAGAAAATGTTATAGCAAAAGAGAAGAAAACAGCTGAGCTAATCTTTTAAATTTAATTTTAAATTTAAGGAATTAATTTAAATGTTTTGAAATAGGTTTATATGATTGATAAAATCTCACTACTAAAAAATAAGCAGCCTCTCTTGCCTCTGATTCAATTTTCATTTTTAAATATTCTAAAAATGAATTTCAAATAAATTTCATTTAAATTTAATCTAAATAAATTATATATTTTTTTATTTCACACCTTAGCTTTTGAATTTATTTTCATCCTATACATAATTGAAGTGAAACGACTACAATCCTCTTATTTTTTTTATAAAGTATTAAAGAACCAGTTAAGAAGACTAACAAAAAGAGAGAATAAAAATATATAAACAAGTCATTGGCATTTTTTATTCGATTCCTTAATAATTGCACTTGTATAACAAAAAATTGTTCTTAATTAGTCCACTTATTGTTAGCTTTTTTTTCCATACGTGAACATGAAAATTACAAAAGAAACTATTTTTTAAATTTATTTATTTAGCATTTCTTTGAGAAATTAAAATTTACATAAAATTTGAAATGATGAAAAATAGAAAAAAGAAATCTTTTTTTTTTTGAAAAATGTGGAAAAATCAGAAAGAAATCTATTTTTCATTATATGCATGCCATAATTACAATATATGTATAATAATACAAAATTATTAAATTTCTAAAAATATTTTTTATATTTTTATTGTCCCTGTAATTTATGTATTTGACCCAATTTTTGTTGCAATTCTGGTTTAAGACTACCTGGTTTATCATTGTGTCTACATAATGGACAAAACCATCTTTTTCCTTGCTTTGGCTTACTTTTGAGATTAACACAGGCAAAATGAAACCATTCGACAGAACAAAGCTCATAATCACAACAAATCATGTCACCAAATGAAATCTAAAAATAATTAAAAATATTATTTATAATTTAATTAAAATTACACCTGTTCACAAAGACAATATGTTGGTTCATTAGCAGAAGGTCTATGTGTCTCGTCACCAATTGGTGTATCTGTAAATAAAAAATAAAAATAAATTTTCAGTAAAAAAATGTTAAATTAACCATTTTCTTCTCTTTGTCGTTTCCTTGGACTCTTTCCACCTATTCCACCATCATTACGTTGTTTTCTGGCTGCTCTCGTTGCAAGTGGTGAAAATCCAATTCCACAGTTCATTGAAGATTCTGATGATCCACCATTCCTTGAGGGAGATCTCCAAAATAATGAAGCTGTTGAAGTTGATGGAATTCCTTCATCAATATCTCTATATGGAGATGATGGACAGTCTTGAAAAGAATTTGGTTGTACTTGTTCTAATTCTACTAAACAATCATCATTTTGGTTGATATCTTCATTTGTTGTTGTTGAATCCTTTGGAAGTGTAAAGTTAATTTAAACGCAAAAATAAAATAAAAAGGTTTTTTATCTCTTTATTTAAATTTTTAGATTAAATTATAAAATCATAAATTTTACTTGCATGTTCGAAAGAATTACTTAAAACTGCTTCAGGGATCATTAATATTTTATTAATTAAAATTCATTTTTTCTATTTTTAATCTAATATCTTTTAAATTGCTCCTCGTCGAGCTGAAAAATTTCCCATGGCATTTTTAAGTGAAGTTTAAAAAATAAATGGGCATTAACATGTCAGAAACGACAAAAAATAGTCACACCTTGAAATTCATACCTTATCAATGCCAGTCAGATATTCTACACTTTAATTTAAATAGTTTCTCTATATTATTTATATCGACATAATTAAACTTAAAATACCTCATTTCGCTTGTTTAAGCCTTTTGAAACCATTAAATCTTGCAAAAAATCATTTGGAGGTGAAAAGGCATTTATATCACATTGGAATTTTCCAGAGGGTGTTCTAGTAACAATTAAACCTTTTCGTTGATATGACTGCTTTATTGTTGTTCGTATGGAAGATTTTCGGCTGTTTGGTGCTGAAGTTTGAGCCCAATCATCAGAATTATTTCTTTGTTCTTCCTAACAAATAAAAAAAAATTAAAATTTTTAAAAAATTATTTAACTGAAAAATTATGATTTTGTCTTGAAATGTCCACATCGCGATTAGGAACTCGTTTAACAATGCCAATAGCAGAGCGAACCTCCTCATTTGAACCGACTGAACTGCCAACGCTACCAAGACCTCCTAATTCACTTCTTCTCCTTTTGGGTGGCTTTGATTTAGCTAAAAGATGATTGTAAAAATTTAATAATTAAAATTTAAAATAGAATATCAAAGTCTTTCCTAAAACGAAAATTAAAAATAGAAGGAAAACCTGGACTAGTTTCACGGCAAATACATCGAGAAGGATTTGCAGCAAAAAGTATTTTGGCAATGTGCAGAATTGGAGTTTTAGCTGCATGCTCAACTAATTGCATTTCATGAAGAATTTCCTGGATATCGAATAGAAGTTTGGATTTTTGTGTTGAATCAATGTTTCTCCATTCTTGGTTTATTCTCTTTTTTGTATTTTCAAGACGTTCTATCAAAAGTTTACGAATTTCATCTAATTTTTTGTCTTCATTTATATGAGCATCTAATTCCTCCAATTCTGTGGCAGAAAATTTTCCACTCAATCTAGAGATATTCACAAGATCATCGAGGTTTGAATTAAAAAGCATTAAAAAACTTGAAAATTAAATTAATTGAGTACTAAATAAAAGGCAGGAAAAAATTAATTTTACAGACTCAAAAATTTCGGGTACAGCCCACTTAGTCGCGGGCCACTTAGTCGCGACCACTTAGTCGCGGGCCACTTAGTCGCAAGGCCACTTAGTCGCAAGGGTTAATTTTAAAATATTAAGAAAACGAAGTGCTTTAACATCTGTTGCTGAACATCTATGTTCTGTAACCAGACGAATAAATCCTTATTAATTTAAAAATCCAAAAAAAAATCCAATAAAGAGAAACCTTGACCTTTGTATATTTAATGTTGGTATTCGTTTTCCACAATTTTCGTCCAAATTCTTGCCATCACATCTTGAGAAGCAGTCCTCACATCATAAGGTTCTGCTCCACTAGCACTAGTAGGTAATTCAGCTGTTGAACGATGTTGACGGTAGATTTTGATCCGCGAATTGATGAAAACGGACTGTCATATTAGTTCAAAAAATTTTAATAATTTCCAAAAAAAAAGTGGCCTGCGACTAAGTGGTCGCGACTAAGTGTCCGTGTCCCAAAAATTTCGGACTCAAGCTTAATAGAGTATACAGAGAAAGTATACAGAAAGTATACATAGTAGTATACAGAGAAATAGTAATAAAGAGATAGTACTTCAATTTAATTTTGCGATTTTTT
This sequence comes from Meloidogyne hapla, assembly GCA_000172435.1. Classification (NCBI taxonomy): domain Eukaryota; kingdom Metazoa; phylum Nematoda; class Chromadorea; order Rhabditida; family Meloidogynidae; genus Meloidogyne; species Meloidogyne hapla. Next base: position 16,635 of record ABLG01000810.1, on the reverse strand, counting down.
TTATTTTCTCTAAAGTCTCAATTTTTCATTTTTCTACATTTTTGAGCTTTTAGTTAATGTTTTTGTTTTATTCTTTTAGAGATTTAGTATGATTATTAAAAATTCAAAAAGGTTTCAGCAACGTGGTGTATCATTTCTTCTTGGACGGCCTAGATTTTCTTATTTGGCTACAAAAAATTATTCCACTCAACCAGGTTTATTATAATTTTAATTCCTCCTAATGATTGATTTTAGTAGATGAAAATCCCAAACGTTCATCACGCTTTTTATTAAAATCAACTGCATTATTGGGAGTTGGTACTGCACTTTTTGGTGGATTAGTTTGGTATGATGATCGAGTGAGAAAAACTGTTGAAGAAAATGTTCCCTATTCAAAAGATGTTTTTGATGCTGTATTTAGTACAATCGAAGAAAAAAGGTTTTTTTTATTATTCTCTTGATTTAAATTTAGAGTTTATTTTATTTTTAGTAAACAGATTAAAGAAATTAAAATCGATCAACTCACCAATTTTTTTGACAAGGAATCCTCATCCATCGAGTCAGAAAAAAATACCACCGACAGTAAAGCACTTAAATTAACATCGATCTCGGATTTGACTCCAAAATCTTCTATCAAATCTTTGCCAGATATCAAAACTAAAGTTGAAAGTACTGATTCGATTACGCCTATAGAAGTCCGTAAACCAGTAAACTTTGAGACTGAAAAGGAAGTGAAGCCAAAAGATACAATTGTGGATAATGGTTTTTCATTATAAGATATTTTTTAAAAGTTTTTTTTATATTTCAGAATTTGAATTGCAAATAATTGAATCATTAAAATTTGCTACTGAAAAGGCAAGCTCTGCAAAAGATGCAAAATTGAAAACAATTTCCGCAGTGCAAAAACATTCAGCATTGCTTAAGGAAGCGGTTGATCAAGGTTTCACAAACGATGTTAACAGTATTGAGTGGGAGAAAGTTGAAAATGCTGCTTCTCTCGTGGAAGAGTCCTCTAAAAAGGATTTAATTGAAGAGGATGGAGCAAGAAAAGCAATAGATTCGTTAAAAACGGTTTTTTATTTCTAAATGATTGTTTTAAATTAAAAAAAAATCTAGCAAATAAATGAATGGCGGTTAGATCCAAAGAAGGCTTCTACTCCAGCTTTAACAAATTCAATTGAAACTGTTAGAAAGTTAACACTCCGATTGGATGAATTAAATTTATTATTAGAGAAGGAACGTTCTCAAAGCAATATTCTCTCTAATTACAAAGACTTGGTAAATAAAGGACGCCAACAATTGAATGGAAAAGATAATTCAACAGCCTTTTTAAATATTAATCATAATAGAGAGAAGAAAGATGAAGAAGGTTTATCTGAACAAGAATTAAATGCACAAATTGTTTATGGTAATTTTTAATTTATAAAATAAATTTAAAAATATTTTTAAGCAAATATGAAAGTTGATGAATTGAAAAAACAATTAGAGGAATCTCAGGTATTGATAATAATGCATTTGTAGATTTTATTTTTTTATTTTTTAGTCAAAAGAAAGCCAAAAGATTTTTGAAGCTTTAGAAAAACAACGAAATATTGATGAAAAGTTTGCTTATTTATTTAATATTTAAATAAATCTTAATTTTTAGGCTTTCCAAGCTTCATGTCGATATTGAATTACAAAAAGCAAAGGAATACGAAGGTCAATTAATTGAAGAAAAGGTAAAATAAAATTAATTTACTTTCTGATTTTTTTATTAATTTAGAGACAACAATTACGTAAAGAATGGGAGACTGAGGTAGATGTTCGTTTGAGAAATGCAGCATTAGCACATGCTGAACATTTGGAGAAAGTAATTAGAACACAGAAACAATTACATGATATTGAAAATGCTCAAAATGTTGAGGTAATTTTAAACAGAATTTTTTTTAATATAAAATTATTTTAAGGAAGCTGTTAGTATTGAACGAAATAAGTTTGCCAAACAAATTGAATTGGCTTTGGTATGTCTAATTAATTTTAAATTATTTTATATTTTTAAGAAAAGACTAAATGGTATTGAAAATGCATTAAATAGTCGAACAGCACAGGTTTATTTTCGAATAAATATTTTTTTATAAAAATATTTTTAAGGACCTAGAAAATCGAAGGTCAAAAATATTTTGGAGTGTTTGCCAAAATCTTTTAGATTCTTTAATTGGTAGAGATAAATCACAACATTTTACACAATTAAATGAGGTAACAATTTTTAATTAATTATTATTTTTTGATTTTAAACTTTTAGATTAAATTAATTAATAATTTGGGTGAACTTGATGATTTTGTTCAAATAATTTGTAATTGTTTTCCTGAAGAAATAAAAGATGAATTGAATTGTGTTCAAACAGAAGAGAGTTTAAAGAAACGTTTTGAAAAAGTTTTTTATAATTGTTAATTTTCTAAACAATATTTTTTAGGTTTATAAATTAGCTCGTCGTACTGCTCAAATTGGTGAAAATGGTGGAAGTCCTTTTGAATATTTTCTTTCATGGTTACAATCTTTATTTGTTCTTCAAATAGCAACAGCAAAATATTCAACAAAAGATAAAATTGATATTAATAAATATGAGCCTTATGAACTTTTAAATAGAATTAAATATTTTGTTAAAAATGGTGATTTAAAAAATGCTGTTCGTTTGGCTAATTTATTAAAGTAAATTAATTAATTAAAATATTATTTTTTAATTATTTTATTAATTTTAGAGGAGAATCTGCCAAAACTTTTGAAGATTGGATTCATGACACCCAACTTCATTTAGAGGCTCGTTTTTTAGCTGAATTACTTCTTTCACATGCTCAAGTCACCTCAATTAGGACAACTTATTAAAATAAATAAAAATATATACCCATTTATTTACAAAAGGCTCAGAATTTGTGAAATTATAATTTTTGATTTAAAATTAAATTTTGGATTTCTGGTTTGTTTTTCAATTAGATATTTGTTATTTTAGGTATTAAAAAGAATAGAAAAATAAAATTATTAATAAATTGATTAAATCTTTAATTTCTCAGTTATTTTTTGACAAAAACTAATAGATATTTTTGATAATATTTTTATTTTATATTTTTCTAAATAGAAATTGAGAACATTTATTAATGTTTAATTTAAAATATTTAAAAATATAACATTTTGTAAAATTAATTTTTTGAAAGTAAAATGAAATATATTATTGACCTTTGTTCTAAAGTTTTTTTAACAAAAGATCACCATCACACACTGAGGAACTGACACGCGGTAATTCGCCATAAAATTTTTTGTCTAAAAAAATAATTTATTTAGTTGTAATATTTCTCCCATTTTGATTTATTAACACATTCACTATTTCCTTTGCATTTTTTTTAAATTTAATTAATTAATTGAAAAATTAGATTTTTATTTTAACATCACATTTAAGAGAAAAATAATTAAAAAGAAAATTTATTTTATTAAAATTATTAGAAATTTATTGCCAATAATTAATTCATTAAAACTAAATTTAAAAAATTTATTAATAAAAACTATCATTTTTCTTAAGTACTTTTATTGATCTAAATTAAATTTAAATGAACACATTCTCTAAATATTACTTCCTTTTTCTCTTAAAAATTAAATTAAAAAAAATTATTTTATCTCAATTCTTTTTTATCGGCTTATTACGCCAACATATTTATAATAAATAAAACTTGATCGGTTTATTTTTTTTAACAAAAATTTTATTTTCGCACTTTTCTGTTTATTTTTTCCAAAAAGTCAAAATTTGTGTGGTTTTAACAAAAAAAATATTTTTTATAAATTTAAAAGTTAAAAAAATAAAATAATGTTTTCATTTTGTTTAAAATTTCCTTAATTTTTTACTCTCTAAATTTAAACCTTTTCAATTCATTTTCTTTTTATATCACAAATAAACACTTTTTTGAATTAAATAAATTGTGGAACAACAATAAATTCTTTTTTTTATTTAAAAGGAATTATTTGTTTATTTCTTTTAAGGTTTTTTTCTTTTAATTTTATTTTTTTTAAATTTGTCACTTAAATATTTTTTTATTATTTTTTAAGTATTTTACATAAGTATTTACTTTTAAATAATTTAATATTTAAATTTAGGTAAATATTTTATAATCTAAAAATATAAATTTATTTTATGAAATGACTGCTGAATGGAAACCCCCAACAATAATTACTTCATCAGATATTGTCAAAAATAATTCAGAAAATTTTGAAATAGTAATTCAAGCAAAAAAGCCAAGATTTAGTCTTGAGGTTGTTAAGAGAAAATAATATTTTTATTTTATTTATATTTATTTTAAGTATGAAAGTACAGAAAGTAATATAAATAATTGTTTTGATAATAAACAAAGACAAAAAATTTATCCATTACAAGACAACGAATTAATTAAAAATAAAAAAGAAAATAATCAAAATTCAATTGGTAAAACATTTTCTCAATCAAAATCAAAATTTTTGGGAAGTTTAATACGTTCTAAAAATAATGGAGATAATAATGAATATTCTAAAGATGGTGGAACATTTAGACCAAGAAAAGATACAATAAATCCTTGTGAAGATCCAGAAATTGTAAAAAATATTTTTTAATTTTTTTTTTTCAATCTAAATAATTTTTGATTGACGCCTTTAAAAAATTAAAAAAATTAGGAAATAATTAAATTAGTTGACATTCCTTGGGGGAGTTATGTTATTTAATTAATTATACTTTTCAATGAAAATAAAAAATATTTGTTTTTAATTTTAAGAAAATTTTTTTTAATTTTTATTTTTATCAAGTTTCGAGAAAAACTTTTTGATAATGAAAGAGAAGGTTTTGGTTGGATTCGTGGTGTTTTAATTCGTTGTATTCTTTGTATATTTGGTGCTACACTTTTTTTAAGAATGTCTTGGATTGTTGGACAAGCTGGATTAAGTAAAATAATTAAAATAAATTTTAAATTTAAATTTCTAGTTCTTGGTATATTTGTTATAATTCTTTCTTTTATTGTTGTTATTATTACTGCAATTTCTATGTCAGCAATAGCAACAAATGGAGAAGTTAAAAGTGGTGGTTGTTATTATTTAGTAAATTTATTTAAAAATATTATTTTACAAAAATAAATATTTACCTAGATTTCTCGTTCATTAGGACCTGAATTTGGTGGAAGTATTGGATTAATACTTTATGTTGCTAATACAGTTAATGCTGTAATTTTAAATTTATTTTTTAAATTATTAATTTTTTTTTAAATAGTCAATGAATTGTGTTGGTTTAGCAGAAGCTTGTGTTGAAGTTTTAAAAAATTCTTTCAATTTTTATTTAATTGATGGAGGTATAAATGATGTTAGAATATATGCTTCTTTAATTTGTTTAATTTTACAATTAATAATATTTGTTGGAACTGAATTTGAAAATCGAATGCAATTAGCTTTATTAGGAACTATTTGTGTTTGTTTTTTCTTTTAAATTTTATTAAAAAATATTTTTTAAATTTTTTTTAAAGTTAACACTTATAAGTCATTTAATTGGAACATTTTTACCTTTAAATGATTATCAACGTCAAAGAGGAATTGTTGGTTATTCCATGGCTGCTCTTTTGGACAATTTAGGGCCTGAATTTAGAAATGTTCCAGATGCAATTTATGGAAGTTTTAATTGGGCTTCTATTGGGATAATACACATGTTTGGTATTTATTTTCCAGCAATGACTGGAATTATGGCTGGAGCCAATATGTCTGGTAAATTTTGTGTTTTCTTCCTATTCCTTAATTATAAAGGTGATCTTCGTGATCCATCAAGATCTATTCCTCGAGGAACATTTTGTGCTATTGGGATTACTACACTTGCATATGGATGGTAAATAAATTTAAATAAATATTTAATTAATTTAAAAGGTGTATGATAATAACAGCATTAACTACGGTTAGAGATGCTACAGGAAATTCATTTCCAGAATATGATAAACATTTAAATCGTTTTATTTCACCAGAATGTCGTTTAAACGATACTTGTCATTATGGATTAGCTAATGATTATCAAGTAATTAAAATTGAAATAAAAATTATTTTTTAAAATAAAATAAAAGGTAATGACTTTACAAGGTGCTTGGGAACCTTTAATATTTATTGGTGTTTTTGCTACTTCTTTAAGTTCAGTTTCTGGATGTCTTATTGGTGCTCCTAGAGTATTTCAAGTAAAAAAAAAAAGAATTATTTTTAAAAAATAATTTTAAAAAGGCTTTATGTGCTGATAAACTTTTTCCTTTTATTCATCCATTTGCTAAAGGAAATGGAAAAAATAATGATCCTTTTCGTGCTTATTTTCTTACACTTTTAATAGCTTTATTAGTTATTATGATTGGTTAGTTTTCTTAAATAATTATTTTTAAATTAAATATTTTATATAAATTTAAAAAAATTTATTTGAACAAGATATTTGGAATAAATAAGGAATTTAATTATTTATTAGTCTGAAAAAGGAATATATCTTTCAAATTAATTTAAATACATTTTTAAAAATTAAATAGGAGAACTTAATCCAATTGCTGATTTAATCTCAAATTTTTTTCTTGCTGCATTTGCAATAACTAATTTTGCTTGTTTTGATGCTTCTATTGCTAAATCTCCTGGTTTTCGACCAGGTTTTAGATTTTACAATAAATGGCTTTCTTTATTTGGATCTGTATGTTTTTTTTATTTTTTTTATTAAAATTAAATAATTAATTTTATAGATTCTTTGTGTTTGTATTATGGTAATTAATTTATTAATTTTTTAATTTAATTTTTAAAGTTTATGTTAAATTGGTTAACTTCTCTTGTTACATTTTTTGTATTTTTTCTTCTTTTTGTTTTTATTAAATATAATAAATCACATATTAATTGGGGTACTTCAACAGGTTTATATCTATTAAATAATTTTATTTTAAAAATTAAAAAACGAAATTAAAATAGAATTATAACAAAAAAATAATGCGAATAAAAACCGAACGCTCTTTTTTTTGACTCTGTTAGAAATATTCAATTAACAAATTTGAAATTTACCTATTAAAACATCAAAAAAATCGGGTAGAATTCAGTAGAATCGTCCGTTAATGAAAAAATCTTAAAAATTTTAAATATGGAAATAATTTTTTTTGCGTCAAAAAAATTTACTGACTTTATCAATTATCAACAGATGCAAATCGTTATCGTCGAGCACTTATTTCTTTATTAAAAATTTCAAGAACTGAAGATCATGTTAAAAATTATAGACCACAATTACTTGTTTTAACTGGAAATCCTGTTGCGAGACAAGTATTATTTTTAGATTAAAAGGAAATTTAAATTTATTTTTAGGCACTTGTAGATTTTGCCTATTGTATTTCTAATGGAAGAAGTCTGCTTCTTTGTGGTCATGTTACCCCACACCAATCATCAGTCCAAGCAACAGCTTTAATTAGAAAATTAAATAATAGGCTAGAAAATATTTTTTTTTAATTATTATTTTTTAGATTTACTGATTGGCTTTATGATCAACATATTAAAGCCTTTTATTGTGCTGTTGCCCATCGTTCTCTTCGTGCAGGTGTTCAATGTCTTTTACAAACAGTTGGTTTAGGAAAAATGCAACCAAATATTTTAGTAATTTATTTAAAAATAATTTTCTTTTTATATTTCTTTTTTAGATGGTTGGTTATAATTCTCATTGGTTAAAACAATGTATTTCTGATAAATCAAAATATGAAGAATATATGGGTGTTATTGCTGATGCTTTTGATGCAAAAATGGCTGTTTGTATTTTTCGAAATGAAAATGATGGTTTAGATCATTCAGCATTACTTTCAGAAGAAGAACAATTATTTGTTCGTTTACCTGATTTGGTTAATATTTTTTTAAAAATATTTAAAAAAAAAATAATTTTTTAAAAGCTTAATTCTGATCGTAATTCAACATTACAAGATGATTTAAGTAGAGGTGTAGAGGCACGAAAAGTTCGTCCAAAAGCAAAAGCTACTTTACGTCCATCTGCCTCTTCAACAGCAATTATTTTTCCTTCAGGAAAATTTGATAATCCATTTCAAATAGAAAGACATCCAAGTGGAAGTTCACTTGATTCTCAAACAAAAAATAAGAAAAAACAAAGAAGACATTCACCTTTATCTAACGCTTCTTTTGGATGTAGAATTAATAAATTTGATCAATTCCATAGACCTTTACCAAATACAAAATTTCGAACGCAAATCCGTGGAGGTATTTACAAGAATTTATTTTTTGATCAAATATCTTATTATCTCTCCCAATAAGAGTTCCCCTTTATTAGATTAAATTGTTTATTTAAAGTTATTAATATATTCAAAGGATTTGTTGATGTTTGGTGGCTCCAAGATGATGGAGGTCTTTTACTATTATTATCACATTTACTTCGAGAACATAATACTTATTTACCTGTTAGTTTATTTGAAGTAAATTATTTTTTTTAAATTCTTTAGAATGCAAAATTGCGTGTATTTACAATTTGTTCGAATAAATTAGATCCAATTAAAGTTTATCAAAATTTAGTAGAATTACTTAAAAAATTCAGAATTCATTTCTTTATGGTACATGTTTTCTCTGAAGATTATGACCGTCAAAAACTTTATACAGAAACGTAAAAATTAAAAATAAAATTTAAAAAATTAGTTTGTATTTTTAGATTAGAAGAATATGAAGAAATTATGGAATTACTTAAAAGGCCAAAAGAATCTTCTGATGATGAACCTATAATAACATCTGAAATACTAGAGAGGACAAGAGAAAGAACATATCGATATTTGCGACATAGAGAATTACTTTTAGAATTTTCTTCAGCTTCTTCAGTCGTTTTAATGTGATTTTTTAATTAAAATAAATTAAAAATTTTTTTCTATTTTTTTAGTTCACTTCCAACGGCCTCAAGTGCTGTAGTTCTCTCACCTGTTTATGCACTTTGGCTAGAATTATTATCCCGAGATATGCCTCCAATGCTTTTTGTAAGGGGAAATGATAATTCTGTGATAACTTTTTACTCATAAAAATTTATTTTTAAAATATGTATAAAAAATAAATAATTGTAAATTTGTTAAAAAGAGAGTTTTTATTTACAATTATCAATTAAATATTTGTTTATATGTACCTCAAATATATTAATGGGAAAATTAATGTTTGAGAAACCGACTGACATTAAATCATTGAAAAGTCCTTTTTTAAAAGGTGACGGACGATTCAAAGTATTTGATTCAGAGTCGGATTTTCGTTAACAACTTTTTAGGCTACTTCATTTAACTTTATATGTTATAATCTGACTTATTTATTCTTTACAAAGAAGAAGCTTCACATCATGAGCTTTTGAATGATACATTGATTTGAAAATTTATTGACAAATTTTCAACAAATTCTAAAGATAAGCATGACAAGTATGGTCTCGACCGAACCTAGTGTTAATACTGGAGAAGATTCCAAAAGCAGCGAGTCTTCCTCAGCAAGTAAATTTAAATTCAAAATATTATTTTATTTAAAAACACTTTAGATCCAGAAATTAGTGCTGAACAAGAGTTTTGTCTTTATGAATTGGAAACATTATCTGACTCGTCCAGCATAGGATTAGTTTTGCGGTAATTTTTAATTTCATATTTCAGATAAAACTTTTCAAAAATAATTTAGTGCTATCTACGATACCGGGAGTGTTCACAAATTTACTCGTGCATTAGATAAACGTATAACACATTATGATAAAAGCATTTTGCGTGTTTGTACTCACCATTATCAAGGATTTTTGGATTCTTTGAAACAACTGCGTGGTTTGAAAGAAAAATGTGCTGAGATTAGGGTTTGTTTTATATAAAATTGTTTTTTAATAAAAATATTTTGGATATACTGTAGTACACCGGAGGGAAAAAATTGACTCGAAACATACACCATTCGATTCATCTCGATGAGCTGAGATGAATGGTACCACTCTTTATGTTAGCAAATGTCTTTGGACAGAGATACAGGTCCCTGAAAATTGAAAAACCAAAGGGGGGACCAAGCTCATTTTTGGGGTCAAAAAATCGAAATACAAATGATAGCTCATTCGAAAGAGCTCATCGAGCTGAGTCGAACGATACCAAAATTAGCGTGATTGGATGAATTTGAACTCTATGGCAGAAAGGCCATAAAGTCGGCTTATTGGAGTCGGCGAGACGCTTGTGCAAAACCCCGAGCTTCGCTCGGGGTTTTGCGGCACGCGTCTCGCGGGAGCCTATGGTCGCTTGGTTCTGTAAGTAGTACCATAAGCTTATTCATACAGAATCATAGGAAATGGAGCTATTGCTTCCTCCATTCAATAATTTTTGAACTTTACTGCGGAGATCCTATGTGAGGGGTTACAACAACTGATCATAACTTTGTTCAAATTCATCCAATCACGCTAATTTTGGTATCGTTCGACTCAGCTCGATGAGCTCTTTCGAATGAGCTATCATTTGTATTTTCGATTTTTTGACCCCAAAAATGAGCTTGGTCCCCCCTTTGGTTTTTCAATTTTCAGGGACCTGTATCTCTGTCCAAAGACATTTGCTAACATAAAGAGTGGTACCATTCATCTCAGCTCATCGAGATGAATCGAATGGTGTATGTTTCGAGTCAATTTTTTCCCTCCGGTGTACTACAGTACAGCCAATATTTTTTCAAAATAAAAAAATGTATTGTATACTTTTCAGTAGTGCATATCTCTTAATTTTAGAAAAATGCTGAGGAGACTAATCATTTGGTGCAAGAAGAAAGCCGTGCATTGTTAAAACGCAGTTCGGAGATAGTTCGTTATCGCAAATTGCAAAGAAATGCTAACAATGCTATTCAACAAATTTCCATGTGCCTTCCAATGTTGGAGAACTATGCTCAATTGGAGAAATTGATGGAACAGAAAAAGTGGGTGTAATTAGAAAATTTTAAAATAAATTAATTCTGAACATAAATTAATAGAAATAATTAGTAATAGATGATTTTCTATTTTCTATATTTTTTTAAATTTTCAGATACTTACAGGCACTGAAAATTTTGGAAGATCTTGAACACAATTATCTCAATCAATTGCATAAATACCGTTTTGCTCATCAATTCGCTAAATCTACTGGACCAATACGTGATCAAATACGCGAACGCTCATATTCGGAAGTAACTGATTTTCTTGAGAATTTAATGGTTAAAAATTTTTTCTTATTCATTGACTTGTATTTTTTTCAGAAGGCTTCTGAACAAATTGGTGCTGATGCTTCTAAACATGTTTGTTTAATTTTTTCCTTGACATTTTTTTCAAAAATTTTTATTTAGATAGATGAATTCTACACAAAACAGCAATTATCCGCTATTAGCGCCAAACGTTCACAAGTTGGTAGTTTGGATCCAACATTATCCAGGAGACAACAATCTTTGGACATTAAACTTTCTGCTGATGGCTCTGTGATAAAAACATCTACGTCCTCTAAAAATTCTCAAAATATACAACAAATGATTCAGGCAAATGAACAACAAAATCAGTGTCGATTAGATGCTCATGATAAATTGGATTTTGGACCTGTTCATCGTTGCTGCCAAATTTTTAATGTTTTGGTATATTTTAATTTGAATCCTCGTTTTTAATTTTTAAATTATTTTTAGGGTGATAGAGAGAAATTTGAAGTTTATTATCGAAAGCAGAGATATGATCAAATTCAACTTATTTTGGAACGTCATACTTATTTGGTTTATTTTTTTATTTTTTCTTATAAACATTTTTTAGAACAAAGAAGATTTAACTTCAATTGATGTATTTATTCCTTATCTTAATACAATAATTGGTTTCTTTATAATCGAGGATCGTATTGCACAAATGCAGTCAACATTAGTTACTGAATCTCATAAAGAAGAGCTTTGGGAATTAACATTACGTCGTATTACTGAAACAATTACTTCTCATTTTGTAAATTATTTTTTATTTAAAATTTATTTTTAAAATTTAGGGAAATTGCACAAATGTTGAACTTATTTTTGCGATGAAAAAATTGATTCTTTTATTTTCTTTAACTACAAAGAGTTACGGCTACAATCCTAATCCTTTTTACAATCTTTTACAAAATTTTAGGTTAATTTATTTTTATTTAATTTTAAAATAATTAAAATAAATAATTTTTTAGAGATAAATACAGCGAAATTTTAATTGAAAAATTTGCTATTAAATTTAAAGAAACGCTTGAACGTGACGAATGTATGCCTATCGAAGCTAAAAATGAAGAAGAATATCGGCAAGTTGTCTCTGAATTTCCAATTTATCGGCGGGGATTGGAACAAGTATTTTTAGTTTTAATTAATTATTTAAATAATTTATTATTTTTAGGAAGATTTCCCAAGAAAATTTCCCTTCTCTCGTTTTGTTCCACAAGTTTATTCTTTACAAGCAAAAGCATTTATTGCTGATTGTATTCGTTTTATGGAAGATTTACTACTTTCACAGTCTGAAGTTAGTGATACAGTGAGACGTTATTGTAATGCTCTTTTTGCAAGATGGTCTGATGAATTGAAATTGTTTATAGGTTGTCAAAAACGTTCTTTAGTTCAAGTAAATTTTAAAATAATTTTTTTTAGAATTTTTTAGTTTAGACTTTTTGATTTTAGCTTATTCAAATAACAATTAATATGGGTTATTTGGAACGTTCTTGTGAATTTTTGGAACGAATAATTTCTGAAGCAGCGCGTAATTTAACTGAAGTTGATATTAATAATTTTTCTGGTGGAAGTGGCAATCTTTCTTCACTTGCATTTGATGATACAACTGGCCATTTTGTAGCACTTAAAAATCAACGTTTAATTAAAAAAATTTTGTTTATGATTTTTCTTTCTAGTATTCCGCGATTCTCGTTCTGAGGTTGAACAATTAATTGATGAAGCTTTTCGTGAAAAAGTCCAGGCATTTCTTGATAATTGTAATTTTATTTTTATCTTTATAAAAAGATTTTTTAAAGTAAATTATGATTGGGAATTACAACATCCAACAGGTGTAGCAAGCGACAATATTTCAGATATGATTACATTTCTTACTTCAACATTTATTAATTTTACCAATTTGCCAAATGTTTTGGCTCGGCATATTTGCATGCAGGTTTAACTTAATTGCAAATTATAAAATACTTTTTAATTTCTCTTTAGGCTTGTAAATTTTTGGCCGATTTTCTTCATTCAATGCTTCTATCACCTAAACACAAAGCCATTAGTATGGGTGCTCTTGAACAATTTTCATTGGATGTTATGCAGGTAAATTGGTTTTGTTATTTAATATATAAATTAATTTTAGTGTGAACTCTTTGCTGCGCAATGTCCTGTACCCGGTTTTGAAGACAATGCTCTTGCAATTACATTTGCACATTTACGTCAATTATTGGATTTAGTAATGGGGCCAGATTGGACAACATTTTTTGCTGAAAGAGATGCTCCTCAACAACAAAGAACTGAAAATGGTGGTGGAGCAAAATATACACGTGTCAAGGCTTCAAATGCTGCAGTTCTTCTTGAAAAGTAAGAAGAATTATCAAATATATTTTACATGAAATTATATATGAAATTTTTTTCTTTAGGATAGTAGAATATGAAAAGCGGAACGCTGGTTTTTTCGCACTTAATCGAGGCGACCGACATAAGCTCTATGAGACAATATTAAAGAAATTGCGTAGTTTTAATGATTAGTTATTTTCGATTTTTTTAAATTTATTTTTGTTCATATAATTAAATGTAACTTTATTAAATCAATAAATTTATGAATTTGTGCCATTTAAATTTTCTTTGAAATAACGTTATAAAAGCGATTAATTACGTATTTAATTTAGTAGGTGTAAAATGGATTATTCGATATAAGTAATTCATTTTCTTAATAATAGGTTTGGAAAATGACTGATAGTGGAAGTGATGATGAAGAGAGCCCAGAGGAACGTATGCACTATTTTACCAAGATTTGTTATAATTAACATCATAGGTATGGCACGTGTTGTTGGACCCCGCGCAGAGCATGATGAATTGAACAGACGAAAAGAGTTAAGAAGGCGGCTTGGTCGTAAAGCAGTTCGCTATAGGCGATGGCTTATGCAGGTTATTTTAATACAGAAAAACTTACACAGTTAAAACTTTCACTTCAGACAGCAATGGAGGAATTACGTACCGTGGCGAACCCAATCAACGATGGTCAAGAGCCTACTGAATTAATGCCTAATCAAGATGTTGAATCAAAGCGATTGAAACAGAACGGCGCTGGTCTTGAGTTTAGAAAGGTTGTCCAAGAGGAAACAGAACAGTTTATGTTACAGAGCAGTTCTCAACAGGTTATTAAAAATATTTAGTTTTTAATTTTTCTCGATGTTTAAGGCTGTAATCAATGAGACATCTTGGGGTCTAAAAATGGTCGATGACCTTCCTGTTCCATTCAGTTGGAGAGAAAAAGTTCTACAATGGGTAAATATTTTAAATAAAATTACTAACAAATTAACAATAAGCAGCGATCGACAATTGATAATGTTGATAGAATTATTGTTGATGATAATGATTGTCCCGCTCCTTCAAAAGTTCTCAAAAGAAGTGACTCATTGATGGAAAATATTGAAGAAGATAATGAAGAAATTCGTGCTAAAACACCACCAAAAAGCATTAAAAATTCTCGGAAAAGATCACAAGGTAGGCGAAGTTCATTGCGACTTTTGGCTAGAAAGAATGGAAATAATGACATAGAACTAATTACTTTAATTTAAATAAGTAGATTTACTTATAAAATATAACTAACAGAAAAGATATAATAAATAGAATTTAAAAAAACTTTTATTTTAATAGGGTTGTCCTTTGCAAAACCTAATTATACTGGTATGTCAAAATATTTTGGTGAATATTTTTATAATAAATACCATCAAAAGGATAACCCTACACTATAAGCCCAAAAATATTTAGAGAGTATTTGGAACTATAAAATAATTTTATATATTCTTATTCACTTTCAAAAAATTTTTCCACAAGAATATTAATATCTCTAAATTTATTAAAAATTTTCTTAAATAAGGTATTCTTGTGGAATTAATTACACTTCCTTATTTTTATTAAATTCTCAGGTTTCCATTTTATTACGAGTTTTGTTGTTATACTTTAAAATTCTCAATATTTTTCTTGCCACATTTTACTTGCATTTTCTCATATTCTTTTGGTATTTGTTGATAGTTGATTTACCATAATTTATGTCTCTTTTGACCGGCATATTAAAAGAAAAAGGTTAAATTTTAATATGAACAACCTTTGAAATTTAATTGTCTGAAACTAATCAAATGACATCTGACTGGGTACAGCCCAAGTAGTCGCGAGGCCGAGTAGTCGCGGAGCTATACTTTATAACCGGTGGTCCATTTTGGATATAGGTGGTACCATCGATAGCGCAGAAAATTTCCTACAAATCTTCCGAAAAGCAAATTAATCGAGGTAAAACTTAGACTATCCGGCCTCGCGACTATTCCGGGCGTGTCCCGACTTTATAAAATGTCCATATTTTTCCATTAGAGTCTGATATATTCTCTTTTTGTTATTATCTCGGGCCTGTAAAATTTCGGTAATTTAGTTGGGTTAAATCTTTTAATAAATTCTCTACTTGGAAGCTATTACAATACTCGTGAGACATCTCAAAATACTTGTTGTATTTTGAGAATTTTTTTTTTTGAAATTTTTATTTAAATAAATTATATATTTTTTATATACAAAATGATTTTATATTTCACTAATATTATGTACTTGATATTTTTATATTTCAAAAATATATAATTTCTTTTTAAAAATTTATTTTTAATTTTTAGGTTCATTTTAATTTTATTTTGTGTTTTAAAAATAAAAATATAAATAATGGATGAATATGGTCGAGAGCCTTGGTATTTATTTTTTTATTATTTAAATATTTTAATTTTTTATTTTTAAGTCCTCATCGAATTTATGCTGATGCCGGAAGTGCTTTTGCTATGGGTCTTATTGGTGGTTCTATTTTCCATGGAATTAAAGGGTTTCGAAATGCACCAAAAGGATTCAACCAAAGTTTTTCTTTATTTTTATATTAATTTTTATTTTTTTTTTGTTTAGGATTGCTTAGCACTGGTCGTGAGATACGTATCCGAAGTCCTGTCACAGGATCACAATTTGCAGCTTGGGGAGGGATGTTCTCAGTTATTGATTGTTGTATTGTTTCAATACGGAAAAAGGTTTTTAGAAAATCATTTTAGAAATATTAGCTAAGAAGGGCGCTTTGAATTTTTAAATATTTTCCCGTATAATTGAATAATTTGAAAGTGAATTCTTCGATAATACAGTCGAATCTTTATTCTTAAATTCTTAGGAAGATCCTTGGAATTCAATAATAGCTGGTGCTGCAACTGGTGGTCTTCTTTGTGCTCGAATGGGAAAAGGTCCAATGATGGCTTCGGCAGCGTTTGGTGGAATAATTTTGGCTATGATTGAAGGTGCTGGTCTTTTAATGAATCGATTTACTGCGACTTATTATTCTTAGATTGTTTCAGTTATTGATTGATGTTTCAGTTATTGATTGTTGTATTGTTTCAAAAAATTTTTACTTTTAAAACATTTTAAATAGAATCAACAACTAAAAGGGTTGGTGGGACATTAAGGATAATGCCAGA
>ABLG01000812.1:0-37652 GCA_000172435.1 Meloidogyne hapla | reverse complement strand
GGATATTGAAACAGAAGCTCTGGTCAGGTGGGTATGGGTTAAATGTCATGGCCTTTTCATTCAAAATGTCTCTAATTATCTCGCGCCCAACTGTCCTCGCGCCCAATCGGCCGCGCCCAACTGTCCTGCTCCGTCTAGGCGCCATTGAAAAGAACAGTAAATTAATGGAGACAGTTAGAGAAAGAGACAATTAAAGAAAATGGACAATATGTCATTTATTAAAACATAATGCCAAATAATTAATTTATTAATATGTTTTAAGATAAAATGATTGCGTTGATTTTATTTTTTCGTAAAATTTAATTTTCTTAACTTTTAATTCAATTTTTAGATTAAACAAGCTTAAAATCAATTCAAACTGGTTTGTTTTACAAATTTTAATTAAAATCTCTTTATTTTTTACAGTCGGCCATATTTAATTTGCAAAGTTTAATTACTGTTTTATTACTTTTAATTTGTGCTTGTACTTATTTGAGAGCTATATTGCCAGCATTGATTGATAGAAATAAGCAAGGGTTTGTTATTTTAGTTTATTAAATCTAGGAGACGAGGGCGACTAATTAATCGATTTTTCAGGATTCCTGGTCTATTTTGGAAGTGTGCTCGAATTGGTGAACGTTTAAGCCTTTGGGTGTCTTTTGGCTGTTTTTGTATGGCTGCATTCCTCCTTTTCTTTTAAAAATGGGAAATAAACGTAAAAGTCAAACAAAAATAGAAGAAAAAACAAAAAAGATGAAAATATGTGAAGACAAAAAAGAAAACTTAGAAATTTGTAAAAGAATTCCTCCACATCCAATTTGGGCAGAAAATGATGTTTGTGTGACAAGGTTTGGAAATTTATTAAAAAATATTTTTTATAATTTTAGAAAAACCCATATACTCGCCCAATTCAAAAAATGCAAACGTTTGTTGGACAGAAAATTCGATTTTGTAAAAATCCATGCATTAGGCAAAGCTATCAACCAAGCACTGTGTTTAGCTCTTAAAATAGAAGAAGAAATGCATAATTCAATTGGTGTTACTATTGTGACTGGAACTGTTAAGGTTTTTTTTAAATTTTTAACAAAGGGGTGGATTAATCGAATAAATTCTCGTTTTGTATATTTTGGTGTAGTTGGAAAGTTTTTGGTTGAAGACGTGGGGGGTCTAGGGTTCGAATCCCACTCGGGGAAATTAATTTTTATTGGAGTCTGTATTTTTAGGTTAGCTTCTTATTTATATTTTTCTGTGATATCTTGGAGAATTTTATATTTTTTGACATTTTTCCTACTTTCTTTTCTCGAAAAAAATTTTGGGAGAAGAAAAGTGTGAACTGGGACAAACTCTAATTAAAAAATATATTTTTTTATTAAAAAAGGTAACTGATGATTTAATTTCTTTGTTGGATGCGGATGAGATGAATAGTAAACAACGTCAAGTTTCTGCTGTTAAAATTTTGTTAACTCGTCTTTAAATGGATTGTTTCGCAAATTTTCATAATTTATATTTTAAATAAAGTTGTTTTTTAAATTACTTTTTTGAAATTTTATTTGTTACTATTAACATTAAATTTCTTTTAATTTTAATAGTTTTTTAATTTTTAAAGCAAAACAAATTTAATAATATTTTTTTTAATAATTTTTATATTGTTTTCTGTGATTGATGTTCTCAATTCGTCAATTGCTCAACTACAACAACGGGTTTATTTTTTTTATTAAAAAGAGAAGGCTATGGGAGGGTCATCCAAAAAGTCCAAAAAAAAATTAGGCTTTAAATTTAAGAATTTTTTTAATTCAGGTCATTTTTCCGCCTTTCCCTTCAAAACCTGAGAAGAACAAAATCCACTTTTTCGTCTTCTTCAGCACCACAAATAGCAATTATTGGCTCTGGACCTTCAGGTCTTTATGTTTGTTCTAGATTACTTCAAAGATTTGAAAATTGTTATATTGACATTTTTGATAGAGCACAGGCACCTTTTGGATTGATATATTATGGAGTTAGTTGATTTTTTAAATTTTATATGAGGGGAGAATTTTAGGATTTTTTAGATTTATTTAAAGGAGAAAATTATTTTTGTCGATTTTGCGGATAAAATTTGCGGACAAAATTATTTTTTACGGAAATATTAAACAAGCGGATTTTTAGCATTAATCCGCACTTTTGTCCGCAAAAATAGTTTTTTAAAAATAAATATTTTTCTAAAAATTTTTAGGTAGCCCCAGACCACTTTGATATGAAAAAAAGTATGACAGGTTTTGAAAAAATGTTTACAGAAAATAGAGAAAGACTTGAACTTTTTTGTAATGTTGATGCTAATAAAGATGTGACTTTTGAGGTTTTCTTTTAAATTAAAAGAAAATTTAAAAATTTTTTTATAGGAATTATGTTCTACTTATGATGCTGTTGTTTTAGCCTATGGAGCTAATAAACCTAGAAAATTGGGATTGGAAAATGAATATGGAAATAATTGTTTTTCTGGTGGAGAATTTGTTTCATGGTTTATTTTTTAATTTTTTTTTAAATTTTTGTTGGGAAATTTTCTGGAAATTTTTGAGGAATTTATTAAATTTATGATAACCGGGAGGGCTGCCCATTTCGTCATTTATAAGAAAATTGGACATTTGGCCAATAATAGCGAAAATAGCCACTTCGCCAGTTAGGGTAAAAATGGACATTTTGTCACTTTTTCAAGAATTTTTTTTAATAAAATTTTTTCAAAATTTTCTTTTTCTAAAGGTACAATGGAATGTCACAACAATATATAGAAAATATTCCAAAATTGGATTCAGGAAGTAATGCAATAGTTATAGGAAATGGAAATGTAGCAATTGATTGTTCTCGTATTCTGCTTTCTTCTCCTGAAAGATTAAAACAAACAGATATTACAGAAAATGCTTTGAATGCTTTGAAAAAGTCAAAAATTAAAAATGTTTATATTATTGGAAGGAGAGGACCTAAAGAGGTTTTTTGAAAAAAAATTTTTAATTTTTTTGGAGGGGAGTGGTGTCTGGTTTGAGGGGTCTTGGAACGGTCCTCCGCATAAATTTTATTTTTCTTTCAGATTTCTTTTACAATAAAAGAATTGAGAGAATTATTAAATTTAGAAGGTGTTAATTCTAATTGTTCAATAGATCCATATTTAAAAGAAAAATTAAAAGATGAATTAAATTTAATGGAAAGACCAAGAAGAAGAATTGTAGAATTAATGCTTAATTTTGCTGAAGAACCTAAGTATTTTATTTTTTAAATTTATTATAACTCTATAGGAGACTTGGGGAAAGGGTTTAATAGGGCAATAAAATTTAAAATCCATTTTATAAACCTGACTAGGCTACTTTCTGAATAAGCTCAAACTGAGATAACTGAGGGCTTGGGATATGATGAAAGGGATAAGATGGAGTTTTGTTTTATTATTTTTAGGGTCTCTTATAGAGAAGTTTGACCTAAAAATATAAAATTATTGATTTTTTTAAACTCGAAATGCCAACATTTAAAGACGTCCATTTTTCATAAAGTCTTTCTTTCTGCCAATTTTATCATTTTTCAGGTCTCCACATCAAAAATCGTTAAAATTAATATTTAATTCTCGTCCAACAAAAATAGAATTAGATCAAAAGAATGACTCAATAAATGCTTTATATATTCAAAACAATTTAAATAATTTATTAGAAAGGATTGAATGTTCATTATTAATTATAGCTATTGGATTTGAAAATGTATTATTAAATGGATTACCTAAAAATGAAAATGGACAATTAAAAATGATTGATTGGTGTAGAGTACCTAATGAAAAGGCTTTGGTTAGTTTTTTAAATATTTTTTGAACTCCAAAAAAGTTGTTTGCCCTCAGGCGATTTTCCCGGGAGATTTGTTTAATCTTAAATTTTTTGTTTTTTGGAGGGAAAAGATAAGAACAAGGGAAAATGAACTTTCTTTCATCTTTTTTTCCTTCAAATTTTTATGGGAATTTTTTATAGTAAAAAGAAAAAGATGACATTTCATCCCAATTTACAGGTTTACGCAACCGGTTGGTGTTCCCACGCCGCCAGAGGTTTAATTGCTGATAGTCAACAACAGGCATACTCTGTAGCTGATCAAATATATGAAGATTTAAGTAAAAATTATTCTACAAAAAATATTACAAAAGAAATGCCTGCGAGAACCCAAATTGAACAAAAACTTCGCTCTAGAGAAGTAGAATTCATTAATTGGTAATTTAATATAATTTAATTAGAAATTAAGTTTAAATAAATTAGAAAACTGTCAGAGAGTTAGTATCAGAGGGTTAGTGTAGCGGTTAGCACTCTGGACTTTGAAGGGTGCAGTAGTAATCCATCAGCGCGGTTCGAATCCGCCTAGGGCCTACTCCTTTTTTAATCATTTTTATCAAATTTTTTTAACTTTAAGGGATGATTGGAAGTATATAGATGAATGTGAAAGACGAATGGGTGCCATATTAGGCAAAACGAGAGAAAAAATGACAGAAATATCTTCAATTTTGAGAATAATGAGAAATAAAGAAATAAAAAATTAGGAAAAATTTTTAAAATTTTTTTGAAAAAATATTTTTTAAATATTTTGAATATTTTTAGAAATTTTTAGAAAATTGTTTTAATTAGAATTTAATTTTGTTTAAAGAAATAATGTCAATTGAAACAGTTCCAAGTGATTTGCGCAATCTTCGTGCTTGTCTAGTCTGTTCTCTTGTAAGTTTTAGAGAAGAATAAAATTTAAAAATAATTAATTTTAAGGTAAAAACACTTCATCAATTTGAAATGGAGGGATGTGACAATTGTGACAGATTTTTGGGGATAAAAGGAGACATTGAAAAATGTATTGAATGTACAAGGTTTTTTTTAAAAATTATTTTTTTAATTGATTTTTTAAATTATTTTTTAAGTGCTAATTTTGATGGGATGATTGCTGTTTGTGACCATAATGATTCTTGGGTTAGCAAGTGGCAGGTTTGAAGAATTTTTATTTAATAAGGGAGTTATTCTGGCTTCCCATTGACTCAGAAATTAAAAAAATTTTTTCAGAAGATCAACAAAAAATGTCAAGGAGTGTATGCAATTTCTGTGTCTGGTACTCTTCCAAAGGTGGTCGTTCAAGAACTGAAGCAGCTTGGAATTAAATACAAAACAGGGCAGCGAGACAAGTCGATTAAATAATCAACGGTTTTTTATTTTTGGTATTCTTTTATAAATTTTTCTTTCAAAATTCGACTTTTCCGAGGTTCTAAAATTTTCTAAAAATCAGTTTTATTTTGCAACCTTTGACATTTATCACAATAAAATACCAGTTACAATAAGTAAAAAAATTAATATTTTTGTTTATAAAAAATTTTTAAAGTAGAAAGCAAAATAAAAAAATGCTGAGAGAAAGAGGTTCTTCTTTTAAGTTTCCGTCACCTTTAATTGAAAAAATCTTGTAGCAAAGTACGCCTTTTTAATTCTGCAACATGCATTTGACTTTCAAGTTCAGCACGGTCTGTATGCTCTGCACGTTCTACTTTCCAAGAAAGTTCTTCAATTTCTTTTTCTAGTTGGGCTTGTTGATATTCTGGAAAATTATTGATTTCTATGTCAATTTAAAAATGCCCAATTTTCAAAACGTCCAGCTTTTAAAACGCTCAAATTTCAAAACGTCCAAATCTTGAAATGTCGAAAATCCCCAAAACTAACCAAAAAGCTCCTTTCTAGAAGTGCTTTCCATATAATAAGCAAACGGATAAGTGTACTGCAGAGTATAACGACACTTTGTCAAAAGAGTAGCAGCATCATGTAAATATTGCCAATCAATCCAAGTCCCTTCATGATTATGCACTTTTTCGTCAATTTTTGTTTTTATTCTTAAACGTAATTCTTCTTCCATTTTTAAAGATTTTTGATGATTTTCAAATCGTTCATAATAATGCAGATAACGTTCCAATGCGCGACGTGCTAGAAAATTTTTTGAAAATATAGTCTTATCTTGTCCCATGGGATCGGTCTGAGGCCAGAAAAAAATTAAATTCCCCGAGCGGGTTCGAACCCACGACCCCCTCCCCCCAAAAAATTGTAACAATATCAAAAATCAAAGAAAACCTTTAAGATGATTAGCCTCTTGAGCAATTTGTGGATTTTCTTTGTAACGAGAACACTCATAATATTCACTTCCATGTGTCTTCCAATCTTTAAAAATTATTTTTAAATTCTAAAAAAATTAAAAAGAAACCTCGAAAACACATCCAACAAAAATGATGTCTACATTTTGAGCATTGCATATGATTACCTAGAAGAGAATTATTAAAAATAAATTTAAAAAAATAAAACTAACATCCTCCATTCTTTTCAATACAGCTATTACAATTTGGGCAATCTTTTGTATGGGCACTAGAAAATTAAAAAAAAATTTTTTTAATTCCCTCAAAATAAACCTTATATAATTGGCAGTCTCACTGTCATCCGCACACTTTACCAACCACTTTTTAATTATTTCACAACTTGCAGGTGCATGGTAATCACTTCCACATTTAAAACTGTTTGAAAGAAAAATAAGAAAATAAAAAAAAATTTTCTTACCAAAATTTAATGTTACAATTTGAGCAAATAACTCTATGTGCTTTTGAGGTGTTACAAAAAATAATTTTTTCACAATCAGAACCAAGGCAAAGGCGTAAGTGAGGATGTGAGGTAACAAAATCGCGAAAAAGCTAAAAAATAAATTTTTTTAATTTTTAATAAAGAAATAAACCGTTTTTTCATATTTAAAAACAATTTCAGGTGAATGATTTTTAAGTAGTTCAAGTACAAAATCTGTTTGGCAAATGAGTGAACAATTGCTGTTCATGCAAGTAATACGAGAAGAAACGCCTTTAAATTAAAAAAAAAAATTTTTTTTAATTTTTTAGATTTGGGCAGTTTAATTTTTTAGAAAGTTGTTTTTTCGATTTTTCTTGGTCTTTGGCCCCCTCTTGACCTCTCAAAATTAAATTTCTAAATTTTCACAAAAAATTCATACCATTCTGTAGTTGTATTTCTATATGCATTTGCCAACAAGATTTACAAAAACCATGTCCACAGTCCAAATGAAGCAATGGAGAATTTGATAATTCAAAGCAAACAGTGCATTCCATTGAAGAAGTGCCAGGAATTTGATTTTTTGATAAATAATTATTATTTGTAATTTTTGACTTGCGAAGTTGTAGAGGATAAGAAGGGTCGTTGATAATGTGATTCTGAAAAAAAAATTTGTTTGGAATTGAGATTTTGAAGGAAGAGAAATTTAGTGGAGGTAAGAGTGATTTAACAAGGTAAGAAAACGGGAAGTTGAAAAATCCTAGGAAAGAGTCTGAAAAATCCAAAGAATTTTATTTAAGAGATAACGCTGATGGTGGATATCCGGTGAAGTTTTTAGGATTAATTGGGGGATTAAAAATTAAGCTGGTTATTAAACCAGGTCTCGAACGAGTTCAATAGAACATGGAAACTGGAAAATTTAAAATCCTAGAGGTTCTAGTCTCAAGACGAAAAATTTTTTTAAAGGACCTTGCAAGAAATAAGGAACAAAAAACTAACAAAAATAAAAAAATAAAACAAACCTCAATCAAAAATCGTTTGCTATCATTCATCAAACATTTCCTCACTTGTTCAACATCCCATTTATTTAAATGTAATAAAACTTTAGCCAATTCAGGTTTTAAATTTTGTTGAGGAATTGATTCAATTAACTCTTTTACAGTTTTATCAAACAAATCTTCAACTTGTTGTTGGTCTAAACAGGAATATTCGACATATTCAGGATCACAGAGAATTGAACCAGGTGCTGGACTTTGGTCAAAGTGGTCACCTCCATCGGCATCATAATAATAATCTGTGAGGTAGAATAAGTATCTTTTAATTTTTAAAGGACTTTCTGAGGGGTTTTCAGAGCCAAAGACTATTTTAATTGAAAGGGAATTTTAAATGACCACCAGGAATTCAAAGAAAAATTTAACTAAAAAATTAATTTAAAACTAACCAAAATCTTCACATCCAAGCTCTGAACACGAATCAGACGCAGATGCACCTATCGACATTTTGCGTTGATTAAATATAAATTGAATAAATATTAAAAAAGGAAAAATTAAAAAGAAATATATAATCGTCTTGATCAACGAAAAAAAATAATTCAATTAAATTCTAATAAAAATTTATTTGCGCAAATGTTTGGAAATTTGTGATGATAAATTTATTGACATAAATCTTGGGGTTTTAAGGCTTGGTTTTAGAGTTAGGAAAATAAAATCAACAGGATAGGTCAGTAGAAAAAAAATCCAAAAAATTTAAAAAAAAATTTCAAAAAATAACAGAAAACGTTTTCCCAAACCTGATTAAACCCCAAAATTAATTTTCACAATAATTTATTGTTTAATCATCCAAATCATTTTTACTAATTTTTCTTTCCAAAAGACGTCTACTTTGCCTCAAAAACTTAATCCATTGAAGATTTCTTCTAGCCTCTTCAATTTCTTTTTTATGCAAAAGTGAGTTCATTGAAGCCAAATATTTGTCTATTTTTGAATCAATTTCTTCTATTTTTTGTTTAATTTGGTCAGGATTTTCCAACATTTCAATTTCTTCGTTTAAATCCATTATTTGTAAAACTAAATCATTGTCAGCCTTTTCAAATTCACTGGAGACGAGATCGTTAAAGTCTTCCTCTGAAATGAAAGAAATGGGGGGTTTAAAGAGAATTCTGGAGGTTTTTTTGCAAGAAAGTCAATTAAGCGGTCAAAAGGAAAGGGACAGCCCCAAAACGCTCCTCCTATTTTCCCTCCCGAAAAGTCAATGACCCTAAAAAAATTATTAAACAATATTTACCCAATTTCTCAATAAGTCGAAGAAGATAACTTGCCCTCTTAAACGGATCGCGCAATGTCCTATAAGCGTCGTTTAAAAATGTTGAGTGTTGTTGTGAATGTTGTAACTATAAAAATAAACAAATGTTTAAGAAAAAAATCAAAAGAAAAACCTCATCTTCACTTTTCATTGCAAACTTGTCAGGATGTACAATTGCCTGTTTTCTTCTAAATTTCTTTCCCAATTCAGCATGATCCAAATTAAAAGCTAAAGGAACACCCAAATAAGAGAAAAAGTTGGCTTCTTTGTCGATTGGTTGAATAATTCCACATTCGGAACAATTAACCCTTTCAGCACTAGAAGCAAGTTTTGCACCACATTTCCAACAAAGAACCTTTTGAAGTTGAACAGAAGGAAAGTCACAACAAAAACGTGAAAAAGGCAGAAAAACTGGTGAAGAGAACCTAAATTGAGCGGAAATTTTTTGATTTTTAAAAAATAGCGTTACCTCAAACTGTCAGTAAATACTTGCCTTCGAGACAGTATCAAACAAAAATCACTAGGAAAATCCGAAAAGCAACGCCTCAGGGGAAGTTTAAACAAAATACAGGCAGAACAACGCATTTTTCTTTAAAAATCTGCAAGGACAAAAAGTAAGTGAAACTAGGCGGAGCAGGACAACTAGGCGCGGCCAACTAGGCGCGGTACAACTAGGCGCGGACGACTAGGCGCGGGACAACTAGGCGCCCCATGTTAAATATAAAAATTAGAGACATTTTGAATGAATAAGCCAAAACATTTAACCAAAACCCACCTGACCATAGGTTCTGAATTAATTAAGCCCAGTTATGAAATCCATTTGCCCATTTGGAGACGAAAATAAAGAGAATACATGGGGCGCCTAGTTGTCCCGCGCCTAGTTGTCGTGGACCCGAAACTAGAACATTCCAAAAGACGAGAGATAACGATAAAAAAGGGAAACAGAGAAATAAAGAAAATAAGAAATGTCAAAATGTAAACTTTTTAATACCAAATCTACAAAAATAGTAAAATTGTCACTGCAGGACATTTTTAAATTATGAATAATAAAGTTGACATTTTGAAAGGTATAAAAATATTTTTGGCATATTGTACTAAACTGGTAAGGTTGACGTTTTATAAAGTTACACTTTGTAATTTTCTTTAAAAGCGAGAGATCTTTAAAAAGCAAGAGAGTTTTTAAAGTTTTTTCACTCTCACAAGATTAATTTAGAATGTGATCTCTTTTTTTCATTGATATTTACATTTATTGATGAATCTTTTTAGTGTTAGTTTCCACCACTTTCAACTTTCCTTTTCTATCTCATTTCCGTTAATAAATTGAAATTTGAATGTAGAAGTGTTAACTTTTTAAAAAGTTTTGCAAACCCCCAAACTGCTCGAAGCATCTCAGAAATCTTTATTATCATTCTGATTTTTTCTTTTCTTTTCATTTTGTACTTTAAAATAACATATTTTCAGAGAATTTATTCAAATCTTTTGCTTTGCTTCTTTGTTTTCTGAGAAAAATGGTTGAGAAAGTCAATGACGTAGTTACCCAAGTTGTTTCTGCCAAATCTTCGGATAATAATAATAATGTTTCTGAAGCCATTGCTGCTAATTCGCCGTCGAACAAGAACTCGCCCAACAAGTCGGACTTGCTTAAAGGTTTTTAGCTATGAATTAAATTATCATTATTTTCTTTGTTTTTATAGTTTTGGCTTTTCAATTCTTCGAGGCTTACTACACCAAGCTGAGCGACCATCCGGATGACATTGGAACGTTCTATGGAGATGATTCGAGTTTTGTTTTGGGTGATGTTGAAGAGACGGGCCGTGAGGTTTAATTTGCAGCTTTGTGATTTCTTTAACTTTTTTACTTGACAGAACATCCAACGCGCTATTGAGAAGATGAATTTTGGGGCTTGTAAGTCGCGCTTCTACTCGGTCAAGGCTGCACCGGAAATGGGTGACAACTGCAAGGTTTTCCAAGTTTGTGGTGAATTGACTCTCAAAGGGCAACCGGCTCCGCGTCGTTTCTGTCAAACGATCGTTCTTTCTTGCGTGCCACCTAACGTTCTTTATGTGAAGAGCAACATTTTTCAGGTTAATTTTTGTTAGTTTAAATCAATTCTAAATTGGTCGAGATCTTTTTCTGGTATCCGCAAATGTACATTTTACTTCTTTGCGGACAACTCTTTTGCCTCCTTTTTAAATTTCAAAAATTTAGTGGTTGGACATTGCTTTCCCAATGAATAGTAGCGAAAAGGTTTATTTCATCTCTGCTCCGACAACTATTCCGGCACCAGCGGCGATCACCCCTGTCGTAAATGGGACTTGCAACAATAACAAGACAATGGAAAAAGATGTTGTTACCACCAATGTTGAGCCAATTCTTAATGGAGGTGTTACTCTTACCAATGGAGGAAGTAGCCATCAATCGCCACAACCACCTGCTAATTTTGTTACTCTCCCTATGACTACCGGTTTTTATTCTAGTCAAAAATAAATTTTTAAGTTTTTTTTCAGATGCGATAATTGCTCCTCCTCCAGGTTTGGAAAAGTCGAACGAGGTTTTGCCTCTTCAAACAAGCAAGTCACCGCTTCCGGTGAATGGAACGCCAACTCCGTATGAAAATGAAGTTGTTGAGGTTGACAGTGAGCGTTTTACGGTTTTTTTTTGTTTTTTTTTCTTTTAAATTTTTAATAAAGGTTCCAACTTCGGATTCCACCAACAAGATCACCGATCCTTCACCACCTCTCAACAACATCATTTCTGACGATCAAAAGCCGAAGCGCCACTCTCCAATGAAACAACAGCAACATCCGAATGTCAAATTAGAGCCAAAGTCATGGAATAAAGTTGTTAGCGGTGGACAAAATAAAATGCCAAATATTCAACCAAATATGACTACTACAACAACTGTTCCAATAAAAACTTCGATTGCTGTGAAGAAGACTATGCAATCGGAGGATGTTGGTTCAAATGCACAAAAGCAGCGTCAATCACCTCCACAAAAGCAGCCGCAGCAACCTTTCAATGCTGGTAATTTTTTTAAATTTTATTATTTGCTTTATAAATTTACTTAAAGAAAATAACACCGGTTGGACTAAAAACGATGCTGCTGGACAACAACAACAGCAGAAACGCTCTTCTTCCCTCGGTGACGACAATAATGGTAAAAACAACAATCAAAAACAGCAACAACAACAAATGTCGCAGTCGACTAATAATAAATCGAATTTTGTGGCACCACGTAAAGATTGGCCGCATCGAATTTATTTCAACAACATTGTTAAACCTGGACGTTTTGTCGACTTTAAAACGGGACAGAAAGAGCTGATGAAGCAACTTATGAGTTTGTTTTTGCTTTTAATTTTAGCTTTTGACTTTTAAATTTTTTGTAGCGATCACTCCTGGCGTTGAATTTGTTGGTATAAAACCTGTTTCACTTCGAAAGGAGTACAAAACTGCTTTTGGCTTTATCGATTTTACTACTGGCAAAGATGTTCAGACTGTTTATGATGCTGCTAAAAAGGTTTTTTTTTAATTTTTTGATTAGATTTTAATCAAAAAAAATTTTAGACTGGAGAGAAGAAAGGAGGCGATAAAGGTGGAGGTCCTCAATTAAGGGTTTCTATTCCAACATTTGAATTTGATGGTTATATCTCTCTGACTTCAGACAAGACAAACAATTTGGCTCATGGAAACAACAACGGAAACAACAATAATAATAATTTTAGATAAATTATAAACACAAAAAAAGTGAAAAGCAAAAAAGTTTAAAAAAATAAAAAGACCGTTTCTCTATTTTTTCCACCCAAAGACTGATTATATTAAAAAATTTAAAAAGAAAATTTTAAAAAATACTTATACACAAACATTTATTTTTTTGGGTGTGTAAAAGTAATTTTTTTATTATTTTTTATTTAAAAGAAATGTAAATTCCCCTTTTTCTTTTTTGTGTTCTTCTTCTTTTTATTTTCCTCTCTACAAACAATTACATATAAAAAATTTGTTTTTTTTTTTGCTGCCCTTTCTGTCAATTTTAATTTTGACACAATTTATATGTTACAAAAATTTAAATGTTAGAGTAGAATATTCAGTTTCAAGATATTCCGCCCCCCGCTTGGCTTTGGTATTACCCCTGTGAAAAAAATATTTTAATTTTTTATTTAAATTTTCCGAAGAAGCTCGAGTACCCTTTTATAGTGTCCTTTTATGTTTTTTTTCCGAAGGGGACCAAATGTCCCTCTTATCAGTTTTTATAACTTTCCCTGGATTTAAAATTTTTAGAAAATTTTTTTAATGAAAGGGATGTTCTTGACTGTAATTATATAAATATATTAAAATATTGTTGAATCCGAGTTGGCTTTTTTTGAAATAAAAATAATTTTATATTTAAAAATATTTCTTTAAAAAAATGTCATCCATAGCCATGTCTTCCTTTTCGCACTCATTTTTTAATTATACCACAATTTCGTTAAAAAATATTATATTACGTTATATTTTTGTTTGAATCTATTTTGTTAGTGTAATTTGCAAAAAAATTTATTTTATACATTTTTTATTTAAATATTTTTTATTTAAATATTTTTTATTTATTGGGTATTTATTCCAATAGTCGCCTTAGACTTTTTCATACGTTTTTGAGGGATTTTTAAGGATTTTTAGAATTTTTGAATTTTCAGATGCCTACAAGATCTGCTGAAATTGTTCAAAATACTTGTTCTAGGCCATATTCTCCACTTGGAATTTTACTTGTATCAAAAGATGAGTCAGCCGAGCATGTTCTCTTCATGTACCCTTTCAATCCTGATTTAACTTTTGAAGGTTTTCTTTTCAATTTTATTTTTTGCTGACAGGGACTGCTTTTAGCAATCATTTTTAGAATTGGAATTAACCAGAATTGAGATTTCCCTCCTTTGTTTACAATTGATTTACAACGTTTGGTAGGCATGGGTTCGAACCCACTCATGGCCCCAAAATTTTTTTTAAATAATTACATAAATCTTTGGTTTTTAAGATGAAGAAGATCTTAAATCAAGAAGTGAATGTATCGGAACTGAATGCTACAAAGAAAAAGAATATATCTTACCTGAACAACAACAAAGTGTTGATAATGATTCAGCCTTGGAGACACGAACATTTGGGTTTATTTTTAATTTTTTTATAAAAAAATATTTTTTAGTTTGCCAGTAAAAATGTTGGCTACACTTTTACAAACAAATACAGGAAATAAAGAAGGAGAACCTTTTGAAATTAAAGTAAATAATATTCGTTTTGCTGGAGTTCCGTGGTGTGTAGATGCTTGTGATGGTGTTTGCTTGGCTGTTGTTTTTATTCTTGCTGGCTCTGCTGGTTGCCATATTGTTGAAGCTTTTCAAAGGTTGAGCAAGAAGATTGCTGTTGCGATTAGTGTTTGTTTTATTTTTGTTTTTTAATTTATTTTTTAGCTTTTTTTGTTAAGGCTGAACAACAACGCTGTAATTATTTATGCGAGCAAATATGGTATTTCTTTTTTATTTGTGAGTTTTTTGGGATGGGAGATTAGAATTATCATTTCCTTGAGTTATTTCTTTATTTGACTATAAATTTATCATTTAATGCTTTTAGTCTAATGCAGCCATCCCATGATGAATTCGAAGCAATGGGAGATGAACAACGCAAAGGATGTTCCCCCTACGAGTCTATTTTAGCCAAAAGTGGATTAGCCCAACATTTGCGTGATTTTTATAACGATGTTTGTGAATATGGGATGGTTGATGTTTTTGTCAATGATAGCATAGAAGTTGGATTTTGTGTAGGTTTGTGAATTTTTCATTTTGTTTTTCTTCTACCCTTATTATTTTTTAGAACCCAAAGCAATGTTTCATGCTGGCCTAACTCCTCGTTCCTCTGCTCAAGTCGAATCTTTAATGTCCAAAATTCGTCCTTATCATGGAATTTTATTTCTCGAAGATTCTGTGCCAAATCCTGGTTCAAACCCTTTTGTTCTCCGTTTTCTTGAAAATTATGAACCAACAAAAAGCATTGAAGAGATGGCTTCATTATCAAAACTTTCATTAGTTCAAGCTCTCCAAATTGTTCGTCATTACCTTCTTTGGGCTAGAGCAATAATTATTTATCCAATTTGTGCTTCTAACGTTTATGCAAATGCTGTCAAATTACCTCCAGGATATAAACAACTTTTGTCATCCTTTAGTCACCAGTTTCAAGATTTTAAATTAAATGAAGTTTTTGAAGCGGTTAGTGATTTTTCAAAGAAAATTTTTTATTTTTTTTAGTTTTCTCCGCCATGCTCTCTTGGTTCTTTTCTTCAAGATGCAGCTATTTATGGAGGAAAACCGAATATTCCAATAGGTTTTTTTTGTTAAAATAAATATTTTTTCTAATTTTTTTTCTTCTAGCAATGTTTGTATTTCTCCTCAGAAATCAATTACTTATTCAATTACATACTTATATTTATTTACTCCCTTTTGCTTCAAATCCACCTTTTCAACAACAACAAAATGAAATTGATAGACAAAAACCTCAAAGGATATTAAGCCAAAGGGTTTGCGATTTTTTATAAAAAAATTTTTTGAGGCAATTGTCCGCAAGTTTTGTCCGCATTTACTTTAAAATTTTTTTTCTTTTTTGGTTTTTCTTGTGATTTCAAAATTCTATTTTTTAAATTTATTTTTCAGATACAAAATTGTATAAATTCCTCAAAAGATTTGAATGATCAAATGAAAGCAAATGTGTTAACAATTTGTTCAAGATTTTACAAAACATCCAATATTGAAGAATCTGAATTATTTTTGTTTGTAATTGATTTTTTACGAATTGTTCCTTTTTTAAATGGGAGGGATCACATGGAAGGTTTTTCTTTAAACTATTTTTTTTTCTTTAAACTTTTTTTTAAAGAAATAATTTATCAACTTTCTATGGATCGTTCAACTGTGATGCGTGTATTGGATACCTTTTCTGAAATTACTTGCTCTTTCCAATGTCAAGATCTCGTAGTAGAAGATGATGACTAGTTTTTTTTTTATTATTTTTATTAAATTATTTATTTTTGTTAAATTTTGATTTTTTAATTTATTTTTTGTTTAATGGATATTTGATCCCATTTTTTTATTTCCTCAAATTTAATTATTTTTCTTTATTTTTAGCCTTAAAATTAAGATTTTTGACATCTATTTAATTACAATGAACATCCACAACGTCCTTTTTTATTTTCCAATCTGATTGTATGAGAAATATGGATTCAGACGATACTTTTGATTATTTGTTTAAGGTTTTTGATTTTTTTAGAATTTTTAACTTAAAATTTTTAAGGTTGTCCTTATTGGAGATATGGGCATTGGAAAGACTTGGTTTATTTAAATTTGTTTTATTTTTTAATTTTCTTTTAAGTATTGTCCAACGCTTCAAAAATGGAACTTATATTGAAAAACAGGGGACAACAATTGGAGTTGATTTTACAATGAAAACGCTTGTTATGGATGGAAAACGAATAAAATTACAAATTTGGTATTTTTTAAAAATTAATTTGTTAAATAATTTTTTAATTAAAAAATTCTTTTAAGGGACACTGGTGGGCAAGAACGCTTTCGAACAATTACACAGTCATATTATCGTTCTGCCAATGGAATCATTCTTTGCTATGTATGAATTTTAAAATTTCTAATTAATTTAATTTTGATCGTTAGCTATTTCGTTAGCTATATTTTGATTTTCTTCAATTAAAATTAGGCAATTTATTTTGCAAACTCACAACTGCGCCTCGTGGTTGAATGGGTATAGTTCTGGGTTTTCTAGTTATTCGAGCGAGGTTCGATTCCACATCGGACCTTTTATTTTTTTCAGGGCAGAGATTATTTTAAAAAATTTTTCTTAAGTTTTTGTTACCCTGGGATCAAATTTTTATTTTTTTAACTACTAATTTAACTACTAATTAGCATTATTTTCGATTAATTATTGCCTTTTAATTATATAAATAACTTAAATTTCCATTTCAAAGGATTTGACTTGTTCCGAATCTTTTCATTCTCTACAAAGATGGATTGATGATGTCGCAAAATTTGCAGTTCCAAATGTTGCAAAAATACTTGTTGGTTTGTACTTTAATTTTATTTTTTATTAATTTCTAATTTTTAAAAAATTTTAGGAACAAAAGCAGATTTAGCAGAAGAACACAGAAAAGTAGAGCCAGAAGAAGCAGAACAATTATGTAGAGCACACAATATGTTACAAAATTTGGAAGTTTCTTCAAAAACAAATTTGAATGTTGATACAAGTTTGCTTTTTATTAAATTTTATTTTTAAATTAATTTTTAAAAAGTTTTCCTTGAATTGGCCCGTCAATTAAAATCCCAATATGACGTTGGCAATTTGGACATAAGTCTTTCCGATACTTTTCGTCTTCGTTACCCAGACACTACAAATTTAACTAACAGATGGAATAGATGTTGTAATCAATTTAGTTGACAATAATGAACAAAATAAGAATTTTTGATTAATTAAGTAATAAATAAAACTTTATAGGTGCAAATATAAATTAAAAATGCTGACATTTTTTAAACAGATTTTTTTTAATGAAATATAAATGCCTAAAATAACCGTTAAAAATCTCGAAAATTTTTTTCAAGAAGTTAA
Organism: Meloidogyne hapla; assembly: GCA_000172435.1. Taxonomy (NCBI): domain Eukaryota; kingdom Metazoa; phylum Nematoda; class Chromadorea; order Rhabditida; family Meloidogynidae; genus Meloidogyne; species Meloidogyne hapla. The sequence continues at coordinate 20,190 of ABLG01000812.1, read as the reverse complement.
AAATTGTTGGCATTTTCCTAAATTGGCAATTTGTCCAGTTGAAATTATGTTAACTTGACATTTTTTACTTGTATATATTTTGTAATAATTTTTTTAAATTTTCACATTTTTCTTTTTTCATTTTAGCGTTTTATTTGCGTATTTTATTTGTTTTATCTTTACTTTTCTTATTTTACTAATCTTTTCTTCATATATTTTTTAGAAAATGACTGAATTATTGCTAGACCCTTCCATTCGAACTTGGGTTTTTGTACCGATTGTTCTCATAACTTTTTTGGTTGGAATACTTCGGCATTATATTTTTCTGCTTTTCTTAGGCAAAAAGAAGGGAGATTTACAATCAGTGAAGGATGGGTATTTTTTAAGTTTTTAAAAGAATTTTTAAATTCATATCTTTAGTCATCTATTAATGAAAGCAAGACTTCTAAGGGAAAATGGACGCTTCCTGCCGCCAAATTCTTTTGGAATGAGGAAACATTGGCTAGCTGATGAGCAGAATGGGCAATTACTTAAAAGAGTTGAAAAACAATCTTCACAGCCAAATCCTGTACGGTTTACTTTTTGTTTTTCTATTTTTGTGCTTCTTAAGTAATAACGAGTTGAAATCAAGTAGTTAACTTAAAATGATTAAGACTGGTTTGAATCTAGGTATTATTAAAGGTTTCCCTTAATTATATAGCTAACAATAAAGCTTTTGTCATCAAGTGCAGTTGTGATGTAGTGGTTAATGCTACCGACCCCTCCGAATTTCAATAAAGGTTCTAGTCCTATTGGAGCCAAATATTTATTTTTCCCTATTTCTCATAGTTTTTACACTTTTAAATTAAACTTGGACATTTTTTCACCTTTCTAAATTAATCCCACAATTTTTTTACCTCAAAAATGATTTATAACTTTGTGTATTGACTTCAATATATTAGTTTAAAAATTATTTTTCTTTTATTAATTTAAAATTTTCAGGCATTCGATCCTTCCATGATGACGGTATAATTTTTATTTATTAAATAAAGTCGGGTCTCTATTTATATTCTACCTTGGAACTACCAAATTAAAGACTTGAATGCTTTACCGAGGTTTTTTAAATTTAATCGGTTCAGTTAAGAATTTTTTTTAGCTTTTTTATGAATTAGCTTCAGCCCCAAACTTGTTTGTAGAAATTTTTTTTAGAAATCCCATTTATAAAAAATAAAATAGAGGTCCGACTATAGTAACTTTTTAAAATAATTTTTAAATTAAAACCAATTTTAAATATTTTTAGGAGATGTTAAAAGGAAATATGTTGAACATGATCCCTATGATGTTTGTAGTAGTATTCTTTTTTTAATTTATTTGAACTTGAAATTAAAATTTTTATTTTAGTTTCATTGGTGGGTGGATTAACTGGACATTTTCTGGATTTGTTACAACTAAGGTTTATTCAATTTAAATTTTTTAATCAATTTAAAAGTTGGGGCACATTTTTGAGCTCTCGATTTATATTTTTAGTTGTAATATTCTGTTTAAAAGCTTAAATGTGTCTATTTCTTTTCTGAATGGACCTGTATCGTCCCATTAAAGATCATAATTGGATAACTGGGGAAAAAGAAAGGATTCATTTTCCACCAACTCATTTTCAGACGACACTCTAACCTTGTTTTCCTGGTTTCTTTGCAGGAACCCCTGTCATACAAACGATACATTTAAAGCTTTTGAACGCTAGAAGCTTTTGACTTGTAACTTTGGACCCAAACTTGAGCGCCAAAATGTGCCCCCGAATTAAATAAATTAAAAAACTCTTAACATTTCTTCTCGTTCAGGTTCCATTCCCTCTAACACTTCGTTTCAAGCCGATGCTACAAAGAGGAGTTGATTTAGTCTCGTTAGATGCTGCGTGGGTTTCTTCAGCTTCTTGGTATTTTCTAAATGTTTTTGGTCTTCGTTCTGTTTATGCTCTGGTTCTGGGAGGTGAAAATGCTGCAGATCAAATGGACGAACAAGCAATGATGGGAATGGCACAGCCACAAATGTCTGGAGGGCAAGATCCAAAAGCGGCGTTTAAAGCTGAATGGGAAGCTTTACAATTATATACACACAGTTTTAATACAAAATAATATTTTGAGTAAAATAGGTTTTCGTTTTTTTAATTTTGTGAAAAATATGTATTTGTCAATGCTGGTTAGGGGTTGCTAATTACATTTTGGTCTTAATTTTAAACTTCCGCCTATTTTTGGCATAATGTTTATATTTTAATTAAATGACAGTTTGTCCCTTAAGTTAGAGAAATCTTATAAAAGAAATAGTGTAGTTAGAGAAATAAACAAATGTGGGAGTTTTGTACTTTTAGAACGGACGGTTGAGTGCCGCAAGTTGAGTGCAAGTAAAAATTTTAATTTAATTTTAAAAAATCGATAAAAAATCAATAAATCGATATATTGATTTTAATTGTAAAAATTATTATTTTTCAAAAAATTGATAAATAAATCAATAAATCGATTTTTTAAATATTATTTAGAGAACGAGAAAAACTTTATACTTAAAATCAAAAAATAAATATCTTCCAACACTCTATCGAAGGCATCTAGTAACATGTTCAACTACATATTCCAAGTTCTCCAGTTTATGTTTAATTGCCACTCGTTTCACCATGTCAAGATTGCGAATCAGCTCTTCCGGCTTTAAAGTATACTCAAATTTGTTGCTGCATTCACAATGACGAAGCAAAAAATTCGCGCCAATCTTTTAAAATTATTAAAATTAATTGAAATTTACAATTGGACATTATTCAAAACTTTCTTCTATTGGACCTTTCGAAAATTTTCTTTTATTGGACATTTCGAAGATTTTCTTCTAATGGACATTTTGAAAACTTTTCCCAATTGGACCTTTTGAAATTTTCCCCCAATTGGACATTCTGAAAGATGTCAAGCGCTGGACATTTTAAAATTTTTCTCTTATTGACCATTTCGAAAATTCTACATTATTGAACATTACGAACTAGTAAATCAACTAAACCTTTTTACAAGCAACACACTGCCAGTCTTGAAGCGCAAAAGAAGTCTGCATTTTCGAAACACGTTCGACCAACATCTCCTCTATCAGAATTAAAGGATATTCACTTCCACAATGTGGACAAAGGAACGGCAAATTGTTGGCAGCTGAAAAATTAAAAATTACTCCATTATTTTTTCTATTTTTCTCTAACTACACTATTTCGTATCTCCTCCATAAATAATTATTTTTGTTCTCTAACCATTTTTTCAATTGGTTTCTCTAACTGTGGGGACAAATTGTCATTTAGTATAAATATTGCATTATGCCAACACTGCGCGGGAATTTAAAATTTAAACAAAAGGTCATTTATAAATTAACTAAAAAAATAAAAAAATTTTTCTAATGGGCGAAATCTTAAACGCGTAAAAGATAAACATTTAAGTATCCGCTAACCTTGGTTTCCTTGTTTTTGTTGTTCAGTTAAATTTCTCTCTCCAACATCATTGCTAACATCCAAATCTCCATTTTGTGAGCATTTTGCACAGAAAATATTTTCCAAAATAACACAAGTTGGAGGGATCCAGTTATTTGAATTGTTTTGGATTGTGCCGTCCTTAAGAAAGAAAAAATAAAATTAATTTAAAAAATCAGAGATATTCCACAGAAACGACAATTCACTGAAAAACGGAAAAACACCTCGAAAACACATTTTGAGAGGAAATTTTCCTCGGGGGAATTTTTTTCCCATGGGCAGTAGACTATAAGGAGAGAGAAATTTAACTGAACAACAAAAACAAGTAGACTATAAGGTACTTGCCAGGACCTAGAGGGATGTTTGTTTTGGAGGCAAAATTTTTTTATAAATTTTTAAAGAAACCTTTTGTATAATTAATAATAATTGACTTTTTAAATTATCAACGTGTTCTTCTAGTGCTGGATTGACACTTAAAACCTTTTTAAAAATAAAAATTAAGATTTAATAAAATTCTAAAAAAATACCCGACATATACAATTAATAAATTCCAAAGGAATATCTAAACAAAAATTTTCTTTTGCCATTTCTTCCAATTTTGGTCTTAGAAAAACTAGTTTTGTTGTTAAACGAAATAAACTATCAATAATTTCTTCTTTTAATATTTGAATTGAATATTTTGAAATTAATTGGTGGTCAGTCAAATCCTTGAAAAAAATAAAAAAGAAAATTAGAAAGAAATTAGATAAAATTAAAGAAAATCAGAGAAAAATTTATATTTAATTGGGGCAGTGTTCTCCAGGTCCCTGAAACATTTTTGACCAAATTTATCAAAAAAAAAAAAACTTTATTTAGAAACTATGGGAACCTAAAAATATTTTTAGAACTAATCGAAAATTTGAAACAGAAAGCCGGTTCGATGTCGGTCTGAGTACTTCAGTGATTCTCTTATGAGAGCCCCTCTATTTAAAAAAAAATAAAAATTTTTGAAACAAAAAACCACAGAAAGCCTTTTCGGATATCGGTTCCGAATATTCTAAGACGCTTCTTTAATTAAATATATAAAAAATAAATAAAAATAAAAACCTCTTCATTTAATTCTCTTCTTTTATTCCACAACATTCCAACAAAACCAGCAATCATTATAATAAATTTATTTTTAATTTCACCAGTTATTTTATTTGCTAAACCAAATTTTGCTTCAACACGGCCATTCTTTTAAAAATTAAAAAAAATAATTTAAAATTAAAAAAAACCTTTTTCTCATCTTCACTAGCAAAAACAAAAGCATAATTAGACTAAAAAATAAAAATCTTTAAAAATATTTAAAAAATCCTCACAGAATCTATCCACAACAAAACACTCGAAAAATGAATTAATACAAGTTGTAAAGAAGCAAAAACTGGTTTTTGATTAATTGCAATTAATAAAGAATTTACAAATGATTTGGCTAGAGGTAATGAATATCTAGAAAAAGATTTGAATTAAGATTTTTTTCAAGGTTGCGTCCTTGATCTTGAAAGTCTTAGGGTTTTGGAAAAAATATAAGCCCCGATATGTCATCTTCGGCAAACAACAACCCAAGAGGGTAGGTTGACGCAACCCATAATTTTTAAAAATAACAGTCAAACATCTACAGGCTATCTGCAAAAAAATTTTTTTCGAAAAAGAAAGGATTGGGTTATAAAAAGGCGGATTTTTATATAAATTAAATTTTAATTTGGCTTTATTAAAATCTGGAATTATTAAAAAAATAAAAAAAAATAGTAGAGGTTTGACCTTAAAGTAAAAAAAACCTTTGAGTAGAAAAAACAATTTTTCTAAAAGAACAATAAATAACTTTAGCACCCAAACGTTGTATTTCTGCCACCAAAAGTAAACAAAGTTTTTTCATTAATGTAGATAATGCATTTTTAATTGCCGGATTAAATAATAGAGAATTTGGATCACATATCCACCTTTAAATTTTAAAAAGAATTAAAACGAAATGTAAAAAGAAAATTAAAATAAAAGAGTTGCACAACTCGGGAATTTTTTTTCTTGGAAAAATTCAAGATTTTTTAAGATATACATAGCCTAATAATCATATAAAAATCATTTTGCCAAAAAGAAGGAAAAGAAAATTTTTAAATTAATTTTAAAAATAAGAAGATTTTCAAAAAAATTTTTTGAAGATTGTGCAACTCATTATCAGAAAAATTATTTTAAAAATTATTTAAAAAATAAACCTATGCATATTAATAACCAATTGATCAGCAATTAAATTTTTGCGATAATGAATGTCTTTTACAAGGCGATGAAACATCTAAAAAATTAAAGAAAAATTTTTAAAAATTCAAAAAAATTTTTTTTTGAATTTTTAAAATTTCAAATTAAACGAACAACTCTATTTTTAACCCAAAAAAATAATTTAAAATTTTTAAAAATAAAAAATAAAAAAACCTCTCTTAAACAAGCCAATTCACCATTTACAGCAATACAATCATTATATTTTGACAATCCCCCAAATCTATAATTAATTAATTCTTCAATAGATAAAGTAGATAATTTATTAGAAGTAAATCCAATATATTCTGATGATCCTTCTGCTTCTGAAATTCTAACAGATTGTAATAATGCTGTGACTGCTAATGCTCCTATTGATATTTCTGCTGTTATATAACGAGCCTATAAAAAAATAAAAAAAATGTAAAAATAAAGATTTAGAATTTAAAAAAAAATAAAAATATTTTTAATTTCAGGGTTCTCCATGGGTGATCGTAATGAGAAAAATATAAAACCGGAACCCGATTCAGAGACTAATTGGTGGTCTTTTAATTCTACCAACAACGCGGGGAATTTGAAAAAAACCCCAAAATCGAAAAACTTGGATCTAAAAATCGAAAAAAACCTAGGGGTATCGGATAATAACAGATCCTGGACAGCCCTATTTATAGGGCTGTCCTATAATTTTTAATCTGAAAAATTAAAAAAAAAAATAAAGAAAACCTCAAATATTTCTTTATTAATTAAATAATTTCCTCCACAACATTTTCCAGTAAAAGAACAATTTTCCCATTCATTACTTAAACGTAAATCTTCCAAATCTTTTCCACCAAAATCAGGTAAAGATGATGGAGATGCCCATAATAAATAATTTTTTGTTTTTAATTGTCTAGCAAATAAAGCATCCAAGCCAAAAGAAGGAATATCTTCAGGTAAATTACCTATTGGAATTTCCAAATAAGAAGAAAATGACCAATACTCCTAAAAATAAAATTTCATTAAATCAGAAAATTAAAAAAAATTTTTTTAGAGGCCTTGGGAATTTTTTAAAAAAATTTTAAATTATTTTTAGCCCTAAAACAATAAAGAGAAAAATAATGACCCCGACGTGATTTGAACACGCAACCTTCTGATCTGGAGTCAGACGCGCTACCGTTGCGCCACGGAGTCACTCTATTAGTTTAATTTATTTTTATCTTATAAAATAAATTATAAAGTAAATATAATATTTAACTAAAAACTTTAAATAGTTTGAGGTATTTTTTAAAGAAAAAAAAATTATAAAAATTCTTACAAAAAATTAAAAAACCTTTAAATAAGTAAAACAAATAAAGAAGTGTTGAACAGATCGTTTGACAATTGTATTAGCCCAATCCAACATATTCATTAAATTTGAAGGTTCTAAAATACGTAAAGTAACGGTTGGAAAGGCAAGAAGTGAAGGGAAGTCCTTTGAAAAAAATAAAATTTAAAAAATTCTAAAAAAACTAACCTTTAATAATTGTTTTGTTAATCTATTTGATTGAATTACAAGTAAAAAAGGTTCAGTATGTGATAATTTTAATCCATTAAGTATTTTTTGAAGTTTACGAGACGAGTCTTTAATTGATGTATTTTGATATATTTCTAACAATTCAATTTTTTTGCATTGATCTAAACCAATAAATTCATCTTCTTTAAGTGATTTTTGATTAATACTTAAAATAGAAAATTAAATTAAACGATATTTTTTGGAACCAATAAAAAATTAATTTTTGCGGAGAAAATTTGCGGATAAAAAATTGCGGACTCATAAAAATTTAAAAAAAACTCACAATCTATTCAATTCATTTAAATAAAAATTATTTAAATTTAACAAATCCACAGGTTCTCTATTTACAACAAATACAAATCCTTTTCCAAATCTAGGCATAAATAAAGAGAAAATTGAACGTCCAGAATGTAAATATTCATATAAATAAATTATTGGTAAATTTAAAAAATTAAAATCAGAAAAAGTAGAAGAAATTGAAGGGTCATCCAACTGAAAAAAAAATTAAAAAGTTTAAAAAATTTCAAAAAATTTAAATTAATTACCCTATTAATTTGTTCCAAAGATAATTCATTATTAGCATTTTTTCCATCAATATTACAATAAATACCGGTATGTGAAATTGTTTTAAATATTAAAGGTATTTTAGTTTCATAAATTCCGTTAATTCGCAGTAAACACATTTGGACATTTAAATCACTAAAAATTAACAAAAGGAATTTAATTCGATAAAGGAAACATTTTTTGAAGAAAAATATTGAAAAAATAAATGTGAGACATTTGGTCCCACTATTGGATAATTAAGCGAAATTCTCCAATTTAGAAGTGAAAAGCGCTTGTTTAATCGAGACTATAATTATAAAAAAAATTTTGATAAAATGTGACTAAAATTAATTAAAAAATAAACAAAAAAATAAATTTTGGGATCAAATGTCACCTCTCCCCAAAAAATTAATTTTAAAAATTAAAAATAAACAAACATCATTTTAGTAGAAAATATAGCTTCATCAATACAAAATTCATATAAATTAGCTGAAGGCCTTTGACGAGGTAACAATTTTTGTACTAATTGACCTATTGAATTTTGTCTTTCATCAATATCATCTACATATACTGTTCGAGGAACTATTAAATTAATTCGCCTAATTATATCATCTACTAAAGCAAATAATGTAAATTGACCAGGAAATTTGGTTTCCAAAATCTGGAAAATTAAAAAAAAATTTTTTTTTTAATTTTTTTGAAAATTTTAAAAATTTTTTTGAAATTTTTAAAAATGTTAAAAAAAATTCCAAAAAAACCTGAATAATTTGCCAACAATGTTTTCGTTTAATTATTGGTCCTCCCAATATTGCTGTTGTACTAGTTGATGGTATATTTGCAAGTGAATTGTCTGCTTCTACCAGTTCTTGTCTTTTTCTTGCTAAATATTGAAGACGCCAGAGGTCTTTGAGATAATTCAACTAAAAAAGAATTTAAAAATAAAATTTAAAAATCAGATATTAACGAAAATTAAAAAAGGATAAGAAATTTAAAAATCTTCCAAAAATTGGTTCTCAATCAAGCTGTTTCCAAACTTGTCTTCTCAAAAATCTCAAGCCCCTTGATTTCCATAATTTTGGGAATATCCTAGTTATAGTATAGACCTTCAGGTTATTGAAAAAAAAATAAATTTCAAAATTTTTTTAAAAATATCAAAACAAACCCATTGAGTAAAACCATTCTCTTTCCAAGTCTTTTTAACCAAACTTTGTTTATTCAAATCATAATCAGCTCTACATAAACGCCTTGAAAAATGTTGTCCGATAGCTAAACGTTTAGCTTCTCTTTGTTTTGCAATTTTTGATTTTTCTGGTTTTTTAGTAATTTTTATTTGTTTTGTTTGTTGTTGTTGTTGTGTTATTTCTAATATATTAATTTCTTCATTAATTTCTACAATTTCTTCATTTTGTTGAATTATTTTAGTAGATGTTTGTTGTTGTTCAATTATAGTAGAAGGTTGATTTTCTTTAAATAAAAAAAAAAAAAAAAAATTTTTTTAATCGCCGCAAGAAATTTTGCGGTCAAAAAATTTTTTTCAATTTCAAAAAAATTTTAAATCTTAAAAAATAAAACAATCACCAGTATCATCATTCAAAATTTGTAACAATTTATCATCCTTTTCTTTTCCAAAAAGTGATTTTCGACTTTGTTCGACATTTGTTGAAGTTGTTGATTTTTTACTTTTTAGAGACCAAGGTGTTGATTGAAGACTTTTTGTTTTAACATTTCTTGGTGTAGTAGGTCCATTGATTGACTAGTTGAATAAAAATTTATTAAAAAATTTTAAATAATATAAAAAGAATTCATGACGAAACCCTCCTGCTTCCTCGTAGTCGTGATCCCCCACCCATTACTTTAAAAAATTAAAAAACAAACAAACCATAAATAAATCAGTTATTCTAGGTTGTATATGCATTTCAACACGTTCTTTCCTTTTATTTTCAAGCCATTGTGGATGTGGGACTTTAGGTACTGGATTAGGCAATCCTTGTAGAGCGGCTGGAATTGTTACAATTTTTTGAATACAACTGTTGAGACGTTCAATATAATATTGCCAATCAATTAACTTTAAAAAACCAAATAAAACTCCCCAAGAAAATCACAAAAATTAAAAAACCTCTCTAAAAACATTTTCATCAGCAAAATCCAAATGTGAACATTTAGTCCAACGCCTCAAAAATCTACATCTAATGTTTGGTTCGGAATCAAAAATTGCTTGAGGTATAGTCCTTTCAGTCACAGGCTCATCTATTGGAAATCGAGAAACAATAAATTTACAAGCCAATCCACGGTTTTTGACCATTCCCTCACCGAGGAACTAAAAAATTTGAACTTGCCATTTTGAATTTTAGGTATTTTGAAAAAAATTTCAAAAATTTTTGGTAAGGCATGAAGGCGAGTTGAAGTCTTTTTTGAACTTCTCATCATCCCACATCAATTCACTAAAATAAGTATCCCCATCTTTCAATGGTAAAAGGCCACACCCTGTCTCCCATCCTTCAACACACCCCCAAAAATTATATTTTATAAAAAAAAATCCCAGAAGATTATTTTATTTAAAAAACCTCCGCCAATCGTTTAGCTGTAGTAATAGATGTTGATTTTTGACTTCCATAATCTTCCAAAGCTTTACTCATATTTTTACTTTCGCCAATTAATTCAAATAATTCAGATAAAGACAAAGCCCTTCCTTGATCATAAAGTATAGAAAGCCAATAATTTGCTTCTTGGGCTACATTTGAATAAATTTCTTCTAAAGTAGAGCCTTTCAAAAAACATTTAAAAACTTCTGTTTGGAAATATCTTTAAAAATTAAAAAAAAAATTTTTTTTTAATTTAAAAAATAATACTTTATTATAGCCAATTCTCCACGTCTTTTAACTTCAAATCCTTTTAATTCAGCCAAAGATTTATCAAAATTGAAGACTGCATAACTATTTTTAAAAGGCAATTTTGAAAAATATTTAAAAAAAAATTTTTACCGTTTCTTCAGCTTCTTTCCTTCTTCTTTAGAAGCGGGTAGTATCATAGCATAATAAGGACCGTCAACCTAAAAAGTTGTAAAATTAAAAATTAAACTATTATTCTAATTAAATAGTAAAGGCCACGCCCCTTCCCCACATCCTACAACACAATCCCAAAAATAAAAAAAAATTTTAATTTGTGGACGGACAGTCCGCAAAAATCGACGTGACCGTCTAAACAGATTTAATAAAAAATAAAATTAACCATACCTCAAAGAATATAGAATTTTCACTTGATATAATACATTCACCATTAGAAGAATCAATAATTGTATGATATTGTTCATTTGTAAAACGATCTTTAACTAAAGCATTTAAAACAGCAGCTGGATAAGAAATTTTAATTTTTTTGCCATTTTTAGTTTCAAAAACAAAATTTTGAGGAAAAGAACTTGGAAGTAAACACCAAATTCCATCAGTATCTAATTCTAGAGGTCTGCCAATACGTTCAATTAATTGACGTGCTTCTCGAATTATACAAGCACCTGTATGACAAACAATTCCAGCCTATAAAGAAAATAAAAAAAATTGCAGACAAGTTTTGCGGACAAAATTTTTAATCCGCAAAAAATTCAAATATAATAAAAATCTTTACCATTTCCATAGAAAACCATCTAGATCCTTTTCTCATAACATAACCATAAAAAGAATTTAAAATACATTTATGTGCCATTTGAAGAGAATCATAAAGTATAACTCGAGATTGTGCTGATTTACGGTCAGCCAAATGACCTGAAGGTATAGCTTCTACTGATGCTTTTGCTTTCTAGAAAAATTTTTTAAAGAATTATTAACGTCTAAAAGACATGCTGACGAGACTAAAATCCTCTTTTGATATTTTGGCTATCACAAAAATTGCGGACAATTTTTTTGCGTTTCTCTAAACAGTTATTACCCCAAAAATCGTTATTTATCAATTTACTTAAAAAATCCCATAAATAAAATGCATACAAACCTTGTGCATTTCTTTATATTCATAACGACGATCTCTAAAAGCTCTAACAGTATCCACATAAAAAGAATGTTCGCGTTGACATATTGTTGTATTTCTTTGCTCTATTTTTGTATCATGCAATCTTTTATAGGCAGTTTTACAATATTCTTAAATAAAATATTTTTAAGAAAATTTTTAAAATTAAAAAAAAACCTGTAATCCTCTTTTTAGATATTTTTGCTCTTTCTTCTTTAGGTAAAGCATTAAATGGTCTTGGCGGTTTTCCAAATCTTTCTTGTTCTAATTGCATCATCAGCCTGTCATATTCGCCCTTTGTGGCAGGAACTTGAAAGAGAAAAACAAATTCAATTTTTTCCAGTCAATAATTTATTAAAAATTTTCAAAATTTAATTCACTCACTACATTCGCCTCTCCAAACCCAATCCATTTTTCTTTTGCATTTAGCATCAGGTGCATTATGGATGCAAGCCATACACTGTTCTTCGTTTACAACTGCTGGAGGCTGAAATATTAAAATTAATTTTTTAGAGATAAATTATTCTTTGGGATATTCAAATAAGAAATTTAAAAAAAAAGAAAAATACTCAAAATATCACAGAAAATATTTATAGCACATTTTAAACATGTTTAAATGAAAATAAAAAAAACTTTCTCCCATGGGACTCGAACCACAGACCAATAAATAATTAAACCAACCTGTTCCCAACTACACCACAATGCAATTAAATAATATCCCCTAAATATAAACCTAAATTTTAATTAAATAAACCTGAAGTCTATTTGTTAAAATAATATTCGGATACATCGCCCCAACATCCAAATGGTAAAGTTCTGGATGTTCTGTTCTTAATGGTTTTTCAATTAAATCATCCAATGCTAGTTCAATTTGTTCACAAACTGATTCAAAATCAATTACTTCAGAAATTGATATTTTTGCGTCATTACAAATAGAATGTTCAATTGTTGGACGAACATCTTCCTTAATTTGATAAATGAATTTTTCAAGGAATGAACGAAGATTCGGACAAAATAGAATTCAGATACCAGAAGATTCTTTTTAAATGACCCCATGGGCTTTCAGAACGGTGAGAAGAGGTCTTCCCCAGGAAAATCTTCCAAAAAAATAATTGTAAAAAACCTTGAGTTGTTCCAATGCTTCCACATCCAATTTAAATCTACAAGCTATATCACTTCTAAAAACACCAGATTCAATAGCCTCAACATGTCCACCAACATATGTTTCACTATCAATTAAATGTCCATCCAAAGTCATTTTATTTTCTTTAATTATTTGCTTATTTGGAAATATTATATTGCTATGGAATGCTTGAACCATTAATAAAGCTTCACATAATGTTCCCGAACCTTTACGTAAAACCTGAAAATTAAAAAAAAATTATGACGTTTTGCAGATTTGCTTGATTAATGAACCCATGGCCTTCTATTTGCTCTTCGGATAAAATTCGGAAATAGTTTTGACGTCCAGAACCCATCCAAGGTCCATTACCCACTACCCCAACAAATTTTAAAAAATTTCAATAAAAAATTTTTTAGAAACTAACATCATCAGGAGACAAAGGAATAATTGTACACAAAGCAAAAATAAAAGGATGAACATATTTTGTATATAAATAATATGTTGAGACAGCATCAGAAACTGAATAATTGGCCAAAACTTTTGGTTGATTTTTAGCCATTGGGACCTTAAAAAAAATTTTCAAAAAATTCTTTCAATTTTTACCATCTCTTCTGGATCCAATTCAATAGGATCATAACGCAATTTTTCTCGAGTTGCAGCTTTTAAAGATTGTGAACCCATTGGAAGATAACTATCACGTTGAACCCAACTTAAATTAGGTAGATTTTTTTTAAAATTAAAAAATTAAAAAAAACCTAAAAGCATCCATATGTACACAATTAGAATGTTTATATTCATCTTGTGAATCTTTATAAAAACCCAAATATTTGCTCATATTTATTCCATGATAATTAGCACGAGCGTCAACAAATGGCCTTTAAAAATTAAAAAATAAGAGACCATTTTGCAATTTGTGGCCAATTGAGATTTGGACATTTTTAAATTTGGACCAAATGTCCAACCCTAAATTTTCTAAATTTTTGTCCATTCTTCTAGTTTTCCAATCCCCATTTAAAAAAAACAAACAAACCAATCAAAAAAATCTCCATTATAAGTAACCATAATTGAAGGTTTAATTTTCAACAAATGATCAAAAAATCGTATCAACAAATTTTGTTCATTTTCTTCATTAAAAACAACAAATTCTCCAACAAATTCAGGTTTAGGTGTATATTCAAAGTTGTCAATATCTTCAGAAATTATTTGTCTATTTACAATTAAAAAACCAGAACCATCAATCATATAGGAAATCATCTTTAAAAAAATATTTTTAATTATAAAAAAAATATTTAAAATACCATTATTTGATCTTCCGAAGCATGTGGGAATTTTAATGGAGCTTTTGTTGTTTCAATATCAAAGGCACAAATCTAAAAAAATTTTAAATTCAAAGAAAAATTTAAAAATCTCAAAAATTTTCAAAACGCCAAAAATCAAAATGTCCAAAATGTCAAAAATCAAAAATTTTCAAAATGGTAAAACCAAAAAAGTCATAAAATGCCAAAAAGCAGAATCAAAAATAAAAGCTTACTATTGGTTCTGGCGGTTCCACTATAGAAGGGTTCAGCTCAATCACAGGCTTTTGAGTAGACAAATCAAGTCCCACCACTGTATACCAATGTCCAACAAAGAAACGTCCATCAATACAAACACGCATATCAAAAGGTAAATCATATTCTCTTGAAAAAGAATTTTTTAAATTAAAGAAAAATAAAATTAAAAAAATAAACCGAATATCCACAATTTGCTCCAGAGGGCTAACATCTGCATATTTATCGTCTTTTCCTTCTTCCATATACTCTGTCAATAGTGTTGTGTATTCCGTTGATTTTTCTTTTGCTTTTTGATTCTTACGAATTTGTGGAAAAAGTTCTCGTCGAAATTGGATTTGTTCGACTGTGCTGGGAAAAGAGACACGAAGATACTTGCTTTTAAGCCCAGATAGATGGTTTTTCTAGAAAATTTTTAAAATTAAATAAAGTCATGGTGGATGAATAGGAATGGGACAAAATGTCTAAATAAAAGTCCGAAGTAAAACCAAAGGATTCCTGAATTCTATCCCCAAAAAATAAAATTCAAACCAAATCAAGATTTTCCTTCTCAACATGTTCAACTTGAATGAAATGATATTTTCTGGAAAGAAACTCAGCCACAGCAAATTCATTTCCTGGAACAGCTTCCAAATAGAGATATGGACGGAATAGATAGGAAATCTATAATAGATTATTAAAAATAAACTTTCTCAATTTTTAGGGAAAAAAAACCTTGAAACGCCCTCCACAAGATTCCAAAAAATAGAAATTTACAACAGACTGAATTAGTTTTGTTTTATCATCGACAACTTCTGACTTAAAAGAAAAAGTCAAATCTTAAAAAATAACTTTAAATAACCTGTTGAACATTAACAAGCCATCCATTTTTTGGAGAACATTCAGTATATAATTCGTACCCAAATTTGGAATCAATAATATTCCTTTGTCTAATAGCATCGATTCTTTGGTCGAAGTTGTTGGTGAGACTGAAAAGGAATTTTTAATGTGCTATAAAATTGTAAAAAACTAAAAAAATTCTGTAAGGTAAAGGAACTAATTGAAATTCTCTATATTAATTTTCTGTGAAAACAAAGATTATTTTCCATAAGTGGGAATCGAACCCCGGACCTTTATATAGTGAAAAGAAAACATCTCCAACTACACCACGAATGTCATTGCAAATTGGATAAAAGATTATCCATTAGATTTAAGCTGCTAATTAAATTAAGCTAATAAACTCACGGTTCCTTCGATGCATATTCGCTTTGCTTTGGTATTTTAGAAAAGCTCATCTTAGTTGAAGTTGTTAGAAAGTCGTCTTGTAGAATAAATCAATAATTGTCAATCTAAATTTAGAAGGAATGAATTAAAAATAATAAATGAAGAATTTGTCGTCAAAAAGTAAATTTGTTCTAGAAAAATATTCATTATCGATTAATTTTTGAATTTAAATTTACAAACATTTACATTATGCCAAAAAACAAAAATTGTATGAATCAACTTGCCAAACTCTGAAAATGTCCAACAGGGTAAAAATTGCCAAAAACGTCCAAAACAACCTCCAAAGAAATACCATGGTCAAAGAACCATGTTGAAATTAATTTGATTAGCAAATTTATTAAATTGTGAATATTTTTTGAAATTAATTACGTTAATAAATACTAAAATGTGAAAATTAAAATTAAAAAACCCTCAAATTATTCTTTAAAATAAGCGTTCCACGAGATTTCAGAATATTTTTTAATTTCTTCTTCAACATTTTCTGCTTCTGTAATTCCTCTACCAACAATTATAATATCACAACCATCATTTAAAATTGCCTGTTCAGGTCCACGCCATTTTTGGCCTTTTTCATCTGTTGATTTTTTTAAACTAACGCCTAGGAAATTGAAAAAAATTCAAAAAATTAAAAAAATTTCAAATAAACCTGGTGTCCAATACATAAAACCCATATTTTTACTACATCTTTTTTGACATATAAAACCACTAATCAAATTATCTCCAAGTTTTTCTGCCAATTCTACGCTTAAATTTGCATCCATTTTGGCTCCTTCTGTGCTCAATTCTGCCAATAAAAGAATTCCAGAAAGTTTATAATCAGGTGATTCTATAATCTAAAAATTAATTTTTTTATTTAAAATATTTTTTTAAAAAACCTCTTTTAACGATTCAAATGTTTTAGCACCAGGAAATGGATAAGCAGTCACTACATCTGCCCAATTAGCGATTTTTAAACCTTTTGTAAGTTGAAGCAACATTGTATTTCCAGTGTCAGCAAGTTTACTTTAAAGAAATAAAAAATTTTAATTTTTAAATAAAAAATTTTCAAACCGATCTTCAAAAATCAAAAAATTATGCTCATCTGCAATTCTTCGAAGTTGAGAAACAAATTCCTCATTCCATCCATCAATAGTGTCACAATGAATTTTTAAGGCACATATGTATTCTTTTGCATTTTCGAGAATCTAAAAAATAAAATGAACGAAAATCCTGTTTTAAATAGTCAAAAGAAACAAAACTACCCCAAAAGGATTCGAACCTTACCACAAAAAGCAATCGCAACCACTTAAAACAAACAACTAGCCCGGATACACCACAGATACAACATATTAGAATTCATTAAAATAACTAAAATAAACCTTCACAATCTGCTCCTTGTTTAAATTATCTACAGCTAAACACAAATTAGTCTTCTTTTGCAGCATTATATTAATTAATTTATAGTTGAATGAATTCTCTGGAAAATATTTACGTCTTTCTAATAAATTTAAATGTTGACAATTTTTTATTTGGTTAGTTGAAATTTTTTCTGTTGTTTCTAGTAATTGTTTTTGTATTTCTTCTCTTCGATCAAGTCCAATGATGTCTTTAGAAACCAGAAAATCCAATATTGAAGTCATTTGGATAAGGCTGAAAATATAGGAAAGATGTTTATAAAAAATTCTATAAGTTCCAAGAATTAAAAAAAATTGGCCACTTCGTCACAAGTTCATTTTGTCAAGCAAAAACTTTTACTTTGAGGAAATTCAATATATAAATAAAACCTATGAAGTTGAAGTCCTTTTCCTTTGAGTTTCTCTGGTCCACCCTGTTCACGATCAACAACACAAAAAAACATGTTCCAGTGGCAAAGTCCTGCCTGAAAAATTTTTTTTTTAATTTTTTCCAACCATTTTTAAATAAAAAAATACTTTGTTAATTTCTGTCACCCGTCTCCAATAATAGGAAGAACCCAGAAGTAACCAACATCTTCAATAACCCAAAACCTTTTTTGCCCCTTCTCAAAATTGTCCAAATAATCATTTTCTTTTATTCCCCGTAAGGATTTCTGCTTCTTTTTCGAATTAACAAAGCAGGTTTTTTGAATAAACTTGCAATGTGCTAAAGAATTAAAAAAAAAATTAAATAAATTAAAAAATATACTTCTGCCAATAAAATAGCTCCATAAGGCACTCCAATAACATAATCAAATTGAATATTTGCTTCCAAAATTATTTTGTAAAGTGCAAGGCCAGTATCATTCTTAAATTTAAAAAAAATAAAATTTATAAAAACTTGAATCAGATTTTGCGGACAGAACTTGCGGACAAATATTAATTTTTCCAAAAAATTTTCTTAGCAAAAAAAAATCCAAAATTTACCCTAGCACCACGTAAAGAGACAAGATTGCGCAAATCAATATATATTGGTGAAGTTTTTCCACTTTTTAAAATAAATTCTCCAAATTGAATAATTTTGTTTTCATATAAATGTTTCAAAACAACGTCCATTTAATTGAGAAAATATTTAGAAATTGAAGAAAATTAAATTTAAAAAATTGTTTAAATATTATTCCATTAATGCTAAATAAATAAATATTAAAAATGAAACAAGAATAATTTTAAAAAATAAATTTGATAAAAATAAACAAGTAAAAAGTAAGTATTCTGTTAAATGATATTTATTCAATTAAACCCCCACAAAGGAAAAAAAATTAAATTAAATGTAAGAATTAAAAATTATAAAAAAAGGTCCGCAAAACTTATCCACAGTTTTTGATTTTAATTTTTAAATCCAATTAAAATGTTGTTTTAGCCAAAAGAAATTCCATTTCTACGAAAAAAATATTTAAATAAAATCCGAAAATTAATTTTCAATAAAAAAAATCTAAAAAATTCTTAAAATTAAAAACCTTTTCAAAAAGTTCAACAAATCCTGTCCATCATAGTCTTCGCCCATTTCCTTATCCAAACAAATAAAATTTCCAATTAATTGCCCTGCTTTATAAATTTGAAGTACTGGTAAAGCTTCTTTTGTCTAAAAAAAAATAAAAAAATATTTTTAATAATTAAAAAATTCCTTACAAATTTATTTGAAGTGCCCAAAACAATACTTTCAATTTTGTAAAATTTCATTTTTTCTTGATTATTTAAAATTCCAGATAATTCAAGTAGAGCAGAATTTAAATGTTCACAGCGTTCATTTCCATCAAGATGAATTAAAATAAAAAGATAATTGTCTGGAGATTGTTGCTCTATTAAATCAAGAAATTCAAAACGATCGGAGATTTTAAGGATTTGTCCCTATAATTTAAAAAAATTAAAAAAATCATCAATAAAAACCAAAACCTTTGCTCTACTTTTTAATTGTTCTACTCTTCTTTCTCTAATTCTTTTCAATTCAAGTTCTTCTTCATCCTCCTCCTCAAATCTATTTGGTGGATTTTCCAATGTAAAACGAGTCGCTTCTTTGAGTAACTAGAAAAATTAAAAAAATTTTGCCGACATTTCTATCATTCTTCAAGCCAAATCAAGGAGAATCACTAAAGTCAACAATCAACCCAAAGCCCTCATAAAAACCCAGGACATTCGATTTGTAAAAACAATGACCAAACCCCCCAAAAATTGAATAAAAAAATTAAAAAATACCGCTGCTTCTTTTGCTCTTTGTTCAATAAATTTTTCCTTTTTAAAAAGTTCATGATCAGTCAATACACCTTTCGGTCCAGTTCTTTCAGTTTTTTGATATTTTGCAAAGTTGTAGGCTGAATTTTGTTCTTCTTTAAGTAAATCTTGTTCATCATCTGAAGAAGAGCAATAACCAACATTTGGTCCATCAAGAAATTTTTCTTCGAAATTGGCCATTTTAATCTCTTAAAGTTTTTTAAATAATGAGAATGAAAAGAAAGCAGAAATTTTTAAATGTAATAAAACATTTAAATAATTAAAAATAATTAATAAAAAATTTAAATATTTATTTTAAAATAATTTGGTAAAATTGTCAAAAATGTGAGTAAATAAAAGAAATAAATTAAACGATTATTGCAAGTTGAAATGTAATCAGATAAATTGTGAATACTTTTAATTCTTAAGATAAAGGGGAGTTTTCTATATTTTATCAACGGCTTATATTCTATCTAATTTTTGATTTAATTTTTAGATCCTTGAAAATGCAAATGGCATTAATGTTTGGAGATAACAAATCTTTCTCAGTTTTAAAAATGAATTTTATACAAAATTAAATGGAAACTGTTTGCTTCATGATTTTCTTCTTCAATTTGCGGCAGAGAATGGGTTATTGGAGCCAAAAACTCTACAGGAAGTCTACAAAACTTTTTTGGAGCCTACCTGGCCCTACTCAACAAAAGACTTCAATTTCACATTTTATCAAAATTTGGCCGCATCCTTTGAAAATGGTTTTGTAAACTCTGGTTAGAAAGTGGCGTGATGTTCATACCAAATTCGTTAAAAATGTTGAAAAAAACGTGTTTTATAAATATTAC
>ABLG01000813.1:0-43518 GCA_000172435.1 Meloidogyne hapla | reverse complement strand
AAAATAAAATTTACAAAAAATATTACAAATGATTTCTTTGAAAAATTGGATAAAATACAAATATATAAGGTTGTGACAAACAATAAAGATTATTAAAATAAACTTAGATTAAATCAAAATTGTTACTAAAAATAGAAAAATTAATGCTAAAAATAGAACAATAAAATGACAACCTTTTAAAAATTAACTAAAATAAAAAAAATATTTTTAACACCCCAAAAAATACTATTTTTATCGGATATTCAAGAAAATAAATAAAAATAAATAAATAAATTTAATTAAAAATGTTTTTGTTATTTTTCCCATGAACTTTTCCCCCCATTTGCAGGCAAAATAACATAAAAATGTTATTTACACTTTGAGATGTTTTTGCAGAAATAAAAAATTTTTTTTATTATTTTTCTAATTTCTAAAGGAAAAGCGTGGGATATAAATTTAAAAAAAACAAATTAAAAAAATATTTATTACTTTAAATTATTATGGTATTTTATTTTTTTGCCATCATTTTTTTTAAAAAATAATTATTTAATAAATGTATTTTAATGTATTAATTTTTAGTTTAATTTTTTAAATAAATTCATTTCAAGCTGATTTAATATTTAATTTTTGTTTAAATTAATTAGCCGGAAATAAATTTTTTAAAGGCGCGTGAGTTACAGAGATTTAATTTTTATTTATTTTATTAAATTAGTTAATTTTCCACTAGATTTTTTATTTAATTAAATTTAATTTTTAATTTTATATTTAATTTGCAATTTTAAAAAAATCTAAAGAATTTCAAAAATTCTTTTACAAAAAAATTTTTCCAAAAAAATTTTACAAAAAATTATATTTATTATTTAAAAATAAAAGTCTAGCCATTTTTTAAAGAAAATTTATTTTTGGAGTGTTATCGGCTTAAATTTCATAAAATAAAATTCTAAAGGATTAAATAAAAAAAAATAGTAAAAATAAAGAAAATTATTTAAAAAATAAAAAAAAATTTAAAAAAAATGTTTTTTAACTGAAATTGACAGCTAGACATTAAAATTGTCAAAAACATTGTTAAAAAAAATATTAAAAAATAATATTAGCAATTTTGTATTTAAAAATGAGAAAAAAGAACAAACAAAAAATTTAAGCATTCCCCTCAAAAAATATTTTTATTTTTAAAAATGACTGACGTAATCAGGTGTAAAAATTAGCATATTGTTTTCAAAAAAATTTTTTTGGCATGAATTTATTAATGATATAAATTTGGCATTTTAATAAAAAATTGGAAGGTTTAAGGAAAATAATGGCTAGACGATTTATTAAAAAATCGAAAATTCTAAATTTTAATAGGAAAATGTGCCAAAAAGTAGGAGAGATCCCAATTAATTCAGTGAAATGTCCCTATGCTAAATGCCTCAGAAATAATCATTTCGTGACTTTTAAATTAATTTAATCTTTAAATTAATTTTAATTAAGTTTCCTTAGCCTATACAAACTTCATACAAATTTTCTAACCCATAAAATTACCAAAATAAAAAATAGGTAATAAAAAATGCGAAATCTAATTTTTAAAAATGATGCAAATAAAAAATATGCACTTTACGCTCTAGTAAATTAAGAAAAAAGAAAAACCGTAATTTGATGCTTCAGTAGGTCAATGGCATCAAAATTTTATATTATATGTAGAAAAACTAATATAAATATTTAATAGTATATTGTTTTGCATAATTAAATAAAAAATGGTAAAATTGTGTTTTATAAAATAAATATTAAGTAGATTATTTTTTTAGTTAATTTTAAATTTTTAAAATTGTTTGAATTTATTTAAATTAAATTTTATAAAAATTTTAATTAATTTTCTTTTTATTTTAAATTATAAAAATGAATATTTTATTCAAATAAATTTTTACTAATAATATTTTTATTCCATCTAAACACATAAATACTAAGACCGAGACAAAAAATTAAAGACAAAAAACAAAAACAGTAATTTTAAAAGAGAGGTTGAAATAAATATTAAGATATATTAAAAGAATTTTTATAAACAAGACAATAAACAAGAAACAAAGTCAGAGCACAACAAGGATATGAATGGTAGATTAAATAATGAGAAAAGTGGGAATTTAAAAAAATATTTTTGGAATTACCTAAAATTTTAATTAATGAAAAAACAACTAATTTAATTAAACTATTTATATGGAAAAATCTAAATAGGAAATAACGTAAATAACAACGTAACAATTTAAAAAATCCAAAAATTGCTTTTTTAAAAATTCTCATAAAAAATATTTTTAAAAAAGTTACCCACCCTCTATTTTAATTTAAGTTCCCAGCTAAATTTAAAAATAGCTTTTCAAGTATTTTTATAGCATTTTCCAAAATTAGTGACCTACAAAAATGTCATTAATTCCCAAAATATTGCATCACTAAAATTTTATTATAAAAAACGGAAAAAATAAATTTCGATAAAAATAGAAAAATTCCCACTTTTTTGAATAGACAAATAAACGAAAGAACTGAAAAACCGAGAATAGAAACCGTTTTTGAATTTTTAAATAACACAAAAACAATAAATAAACATATACTACATGAGATATTTTAATTGTGATGCAACTGACGAATTTTTGATGATTTAGATTATTATGGGATATACCGTAATCTGAACTAAAAATAAATATTTTAATGGCCCAACGAAAACCTAAACCTTTAGGATGTCAGAAAACAAAGAATTTTTAAATGAGCTTCTATATTTCATTTCAATATTAAATTATTTTTCTTGTGGATTAAAAAATATAATTTAAAAAAATTTAAATATAATTCTAAAATATTTTCCAAAAATTATATTTCTAAGATTATTTTTACGAATATATTCTTAACTAAAAAGATTAAGACAAAAAAAAATTTTTTTATAAATTAAAAAAGTCAGTGGCATCACAATTTTCATAGAATAAAACGTAAGTTTTTTGGAACAGAACTTGAGAGTAAACAAGTTTATATTCTATAAAATGTGAATTTTTCCTCGCCAAAAGCGGAAATTGGTTAAAGAATTAAAAGAGGAAATTAGAAAAAAATATTAAAAAATATATTTCTGGCTGGCTAAAAAATAAAAAAATGCTCCAATGTCATTTTCAGAAGAAACAAATATCTCTATTTAGAAAAAAGATTGGAAGAAAGTCAAATAATTTTTTATTAAAAACAACGCGGAAGAAAGATTAAATCTAAAAATTAAAAAAAAAAAATATTTAAAAAATTTTAATAACAAAAATTAATTATTTTCCCAAGATTTTTTGATATTCTTTGATTGGTTCAAATTTATTTTAGTCTAGTTTATATTTAATGTTTCATTATTTAATTGTTTATTTTTAGTAAAAAATTAATTGTTTTCTATTGAAAAATATTTTTAAAGTTTTCTTATGTTAAATTTTAATTATAATTTAAATAATTAAAGTATAGTTTGTATTTTGTTTTTTGAAAAATATAAAAATAAAAAAATAAAAATAAAATATAAAAATTAAAAATAGGTAAATATTGTATTTAAGTTATTAAATATTAATTCTATATATTTTTAAAAATTCTGAATATTTAAATATAAACAAATTTCCGGTCTAACATTTCTTTTGTTTTTAGAAGAAAACAAAAATAAGCTTCCCCCATTTTTAACTTTTGTGAAATAATATCCCATACTTTTAGAGAAAAGTTCCGCGTTGTTTAAAAGAAGATGAATTTTAAATTTGCCGATATAAGAAAATAAAAGATAAGACAAAACTACAATGTTGATATATTAGAGCTGATAATGTAGGTATTTGAGAGCCCGGAATGAGAAAAAGGTCAAAATAAAAATCCTGAAATTTTTTTAGGTTGTCGGAAATTGAAAATTTAATTTTTCAAGTTAGAGATCATTTAACTTTCCTATCCCCTAGATTATAAAATTCCAAGCTCTAGATAAATATAAAAAGTCACCTAAACAAAGACATAACACAAATGAATTTTTTATACGAACGAAGAAAACCTAAAGATTTGATTAAAAATTTTAAAAATAGTTTAAGATTAAATGTTTTTCTTGTAGAAAACTTCAAGTAAAAAGTATGCCATTCAAAGAATTTATTTTTAAAATATTAGTTGTGTAAAAAACCTTAACGTCATAAAGTTCGAATTAATTCAAAAATTCGGATTTATCAAGTCTAAATACGTAAAAGAAAAAAACAAAAACAACGGACGGAAGATTTGGAGAAAGAAACAAACAAAAACAAAAAAGAACAAAAATAACACAAAAAGAAAACGAAGAAATATTAATAAATCAAATTTAAATATTTTTTAAAAAAATTTTCAGAGCCAAAAAACCCGCAAATCAAAGCTGATACTGGGTGCCAAGCTTTTGTTTTAGTGCTGGCGGGAATTGGGCCACAAAATTATTCCAATTTTCTAGGCCAACTTGTAGTTTAAATGCTGAGAGGATCTGAGATTTTAATTTTTTTGAATTTTTTTCGAAAAGGGAATTAAATTTAAAATTTTAAATATTATAGTAATTTTCTTGTAAAATTAATTAAATTAGAAAAAAAGGAAGTAAAGATTATAGTAAATTCACGCGCGAATATGAGAATATGTTGGAACGGGAGGAATGACCTTAGCGAAAATTTAAATATAAAAAATCATCACGCGTATCGTAATTTAAAAAAAAAATAAAAAATGATTTAATAAAAAATAAAAACCAACCCGACCAAACATGAAACGCAGCTCATCACTTGGTGTGTGCCATGAAGCTATTGCATCACACAAAAATATAAAACAGTTTGCAACTCCTTGAGGATTGCAGTTGATCATTAAGCAAAGTCCACGAAAAGCACTCTCCTTTTCTTCATTGTCACGAACATTTCGTAGAGCTAAACACCATGGACGGATGAAGTCAAACAAGTAGGGAGATACTTCTGTGCTGCATGAAAGTCCAAATCGACCAAGTGTGATTGCTTAAAAAATAAATTTTTAAATGTTATTATTTCTCTATAGAAGTCAAAAGCATAGCCAAAAACTTTAGAAAGAGGGAGCTAATAAAAGAAATATTTCTTAAACACGACAGTGAGATTGTTGACTCTAAAAGTCCTCAAGCGAAAAATTTTATTTGAAAAATATCTCAAAATTCCTTACCAGTATTTTCAAGAAGCGTTTTTGGTCCTTTATCACGGTTCATTACAATAATAAGTTGTGGCAAAATTATTGGGATATATTGTCTCATTTGGTCGCCAATATTCAATGAGATCTCTCCAAGTGCCCATATTGCATCTAAAAAAATATTTTAATAATTAAAAATAAATAAAATTAAAAACTAACTATTGCAAACAGAAACATGGTCCGGATTTAAATTTTGAGCCAGAATTGGGATAAATTGGTGAACATTTGGTTGTAGATAAGAATAACATGCTTTGGATAAATCGCCTAATAATGCAAAAGAACTTTGGCGAACTTCATTGGTTGGATCCTTAAATTTAAAAAAAAAAATTAGAAAATTTAAAAATTAAAAAAACCTGAGAACAAATATAAATAAGTTGATTTAAATTGCTTTGGTCAACTAATGGCTCAATATAATCACGTAAAGCTTCAGTAAGTTCTGAAAGAAGGTCCAATGCAACAATGAGAAAGTCTTTGTCTGTTTGGTCATTTAGAGCTTGTTGTGTTGCTAAATTGAAACAAATTAGATTTAAAAATGAAAAAAACAACTAAAAAATGCAAATAAGGAGCACAATAAAAGTAATCAAAAAGTATGACAAAAGATTGACAAAACAAAAATTTAACAAATCGAAATTTTACAAAACAAAAAGTTGGCAAAACGAAACTTAACAAATCGAAATTATAACAAAACGAGATTTCGACAAAACGAAATTTAATTTCGTTTTGTTAAAAATTTTTTGCCCCAAAATAATTTCGGTTAAGTCCTTATATAAAAAAAAATTGTTTAAACCTGAAGAAGTCGCAGCTGCTGCTTGACTTTGTTGTAAAGTTGTCGAAATAATATGAACACAACGTTGAAAAACAGGCTCTGCATATGGAAGAAATGAGCAATGTAAAGCTGTTGCTACAGAAGAAATACATTCAAGCAATGGAAATAATTCTTTATCATCATCTTTAAGAATTGACCATTTAGCCATTAAAGGTTGCATTAACATATCAACAAATGGCGGATCTGCTAAATTGGCACCAACACTGTCTGCTAAAGTTCCAACTGCGTCGTAGAGAATTAATAGATTTTTGGCCTAAATTTGTTGAGAATTAAAGTTAATAATAAGACGAAGTTAAAAAAACCTGATATCGTTTGAAAGCCTCAACCAAGGTGCCAAGTATCTCCGCCATATAAGGAACAAGTTCTTGACCTAAAAATTTAATTTAAAATTTTTTAATATAAGGAAATAACTCACAAGCTTCTTCCTCAAAAGTAGCAAAAGCAGAACAAGCAGCTTCCTAAAATAGAAACTTAAGAATTGAAAAGTTTTTTAAATTGTATTCACCTGCACACGTTTGTTTCTATCCAAAATACGTGCTAACAACTGAAAACATGATAAAATTATTTTTTAGATTTTTATTTTTAAAATTAACCTCTTTAAGCAATTGACTAAACATTGGATCCTGAGGCTGTTGAACAACAAAATGGCAATAACGTGAAAGTGTCCAGCAAGTGATTGAGCGAACTAGAGCGCGATTATGTTGAAGTGAGTTGATCAAATAAGGTATTAAATTTGGCAAATGGGGGGTCTTAAAATATAATTTTTAAAGAAAGTGGTTTTAAAAATTAAATACCATTCCATTCATGCAACCTTCAGCAACTGCACCCAATGCAAGAATTCCACTTTCTTTAATCTAAGAAAAACAAATTTAAAAATAAATTAGAATTTTAATTAACCTCCCAATGTTCTGAAAATAAAGCATCTTTTAAGATTGGCAATAAATATACAAGAAAATCATCGCTAAATACTCCAGAAAGAACGTCTAATGAGGCAGCAGCACACTTTCCTATAATAAATATTTGATCAAATTAGGCAGCTTGAAGATAAACCGTGAAATCAGCCCCCGGACCGTAAATGACGAACCCTAGGTTAAATTTAAATCTAAACGACTTACTTAAATTCCATTCTGTACTTGACTCGTCATCATTTTCATCGCCAAAATCTTCTTCATCATCACTTTCATTATTATTATTTCCTTGTTGATTTGTATTATTTGCAATATTATTTTCATTGTCTTGATGTGAAGATGCTCCTAATCCTTGAGTCCTTGCTCTGTGGAAACGAGGTTTAATGTCTTCAATTCTATCAGGAACATTAGCATCGTCTTCAACGTCTCCCTAAAATTTTACAGAACATTGAATTTAAAATAAAAAATTAAAAAAAACCTTCAATAAAATAATGTCAGTTTCAGAATATCTCATGCATTTAATTAAAACAGGAAGCAATTTTCCAAGAATTGGTGCCAATACTTCTTTACAAATTTGTGGACTTTCTGCAAATGCTAACCAAAATTCACAGGCTTCCAAGGCTGTTTCTTCATTGGAATCTTCTGTACGCAATAACATAAATTCGGCAATATTAGGAAGTTGAGGAGCAATTTTTTCGATAAAACTTTCTAATAAGAGAGTGAGCGCTCGACAAAGTTGTTTTTGAACTTCCTTAAATAATATCAAATTTAATAAATTAATTTGAGTGATTTTCGAGGGGAAGTGAGTTTTCCTAGGCAAGAAACCTATACAAAATTCATCCCAAAAAGTAATTAAAATATCTAACCTGATCATCATCATTAGCCAATCTAAACAAACATTGCAAAAAAGGGTCAATCACTCCAGATATTGACTCATTATGCACCAAAAGAATACAATTAACTGCATTTACTGAAAGAGCACGTAATTTGCCAATAGGAGAATTGAAAAATGGAAGAACTTTTTCGATTAATAAATTAACATCTTCTGGTCGAAAAGAAGCAGCGGAGTCTTCACATATTTTTTGTAATGCACCAAGAGTGCCCTGAAATTAATTTTGAAATAAACATTCAAAAAACCCCAAACCTCATTAAAATCATTGTTTTGAGTCTCCAAAAAATGGCAAAGTGTAGGCAACAATTCAGGCCATTTGTCAACATTTTCATGTAAAAATATTGTCGTCACAATAATTCCAACAGTAGCGCGAACAAGCGGAGAACTATCTCCAATAGCTCCAAAACAATTTCTTTTAACATACAATTTTATTGGTTCAGGCAGATTTGGCCAATTATTTTTTACTGTGTTCTTCAAAAGTAAACCGCTCATTGCACGGATAGGGACCTTTAAAAGATAAAAATTAAAAAAAGGAGATGTATTAAAAAACCTGTTCATCGGTAAGCTTGCTGAGAATAAAAAGCAGATAACAACAAAATTGAGGATGAGCATTTAGTTGGTCTAGTTGCTGAAAAAAAAATTAAAAATTTTTTAAACGATTTTAAGGACCTGTTGAATCTGCTGTTGCATTTGTTTATCAGATGACTGTGAATGTTGCAACAAAGCAATAATCTTAAATAAAAGTTGAATAAAAAATTTAAATAAAAATCGAACCTGTTGCAACTCTGGTTGTGAAGGCTGCCAATTTTGTTCGTCAATCTGTTGCTTTTGTTGTTCCATTATTAAATTTCTTCTCAATTTGACTTTATAAAATTGAAGAGTTGAATAAAATAATCAAATTTTGGTCTAAAATAGAATTTAATTGATATAATCCTGTCTTAAAAGCAAAAATAAGTTTAGAAAAGTATTAATGTTGCAAAAAACACAATAAACAATTCAAATAATTATTTAAATATTTATTTAAATATTTGTCAAAAAAATATTATGATAAAATAAATGGCAAAACAAATAATTTTTCAAAAAATATCCTAAAAGTCGAACATATCCTAAACTAATTTATTCCTTAAGATGTTCATCCCATTCTTCTTTAGCATATTTTCCCAAATACCAAACACCAACGCCAACTGCAGCAAAAGTAAATCCTTGAGCAGCAATACGACCTCTCATGTAAAATTGTAACATTTGCATATCTTTACGATAAGAAGCTACACACATTGAAATAAGAAATCCTGTAGTGGCCATAATGCCAAGAGGAATAAATGGATTGAGAGCAATTTTGTCGACAAAACTTTGGAATTTGGTGGGGACACTGCCAGAAAATCCAATGCTTTGCTCTTTAGAATGACCCTAGATTATTTTGAATTAACTCAGAATAGGAATGAAAAAGGAAAGACAGAAAAGTAAGACACTAGGAGTAAGGTCACTGTCAATGCATGGATGTCCCCTAACCCATGACCAAGGTATTTAAGTTTCCTAACATATGCCTAAACTAGAAATGCAGGAAAGAACCAAAGAAAGCAGTCTAACCCTGAAGCCCAAGATCTTTTTCAGATATCAACCAGTATGAATGCAGAGGCTAGAAAAGTTTGTTGAACCTATTTAAATTTCAGAAAATATTAGACCTGTAGTAAGTCGGCAGGGAACATAGGAACATTAGATTTAATTCTGTTGTATCCTGCCTTCTGTTTCGTGACACTTTCGTTGTTTTGAGTATTAAAAGATGTAGAGGTCGAGGGCTTCTTCGGAGTTAATGCCTTCCATGTCATAAATTGCTTTGTATCATTCTCTGTCGAAGTTACTGGGTTGGACATTTTGGGTACCAGAATACTGTGTATGACGATTTCTAAATTGATAAAGTTTAAAGATAAAATGCGAAATCAACACGAAAAAACGGCAAATGAAGTTTAAAGAAAAGAAAAATTTTCTCTGCTTCTTTTCCCCCTTATCTATTACCTTTCTAAAATAAAAAAACATAACGCCAAAATTTTTAATTTATTTTTGCAATTCTTTTAAATCTTTGTTTTCTTCAGTTAGCTTCTGCGTATTTTCCCTGAAATTTTCTTTTTTAGCTCTTCTAATTTTCTAAATTTTTTATAGATTTATACAAAATGACTAGAATTGTTCTTCCTGGCGATTTTATTACAGACAATTTTCTTGTTGTTTCAACACAAGCGCCAAGACTTGTTGGATATGGATTGGAGAAACGTGAAGATGGTATTTATGCTGTAAATGCTGGGATTCTTCATGAACATGACAATAAACTTTGGTTAAATACTTCAATGAAGAGGTTTAGTTATTTTTAGACTTAAGGGTTTCTCCTTTTAAAAAATAAAAAAAATTTCGTCAAAATTTTTGATTTAATTTTTATTCGATTCTTTGATCTATTGAGGCTTACTCTTGAATTTTTGCCCGTATCCCTCTTTTAATTTATAATTTCAGATATATTCCTCACTCTGGTGATCGAGTATTGGGCACAGTCACAGCCAAAGCTGGAGATGTTTTTAGAGTTGACATTGGAGGACCTGATTTAGCTTTACTCAATTATACGTCTTTTGAAGGAGCTACAAAGAGGAATAGACCAAATGTTAAAGTTGGAGATCTTATTTATGGACAAATAATTTTAACTTCGAAACATTTTGAACCCGAGGTTTTTTAATTTTAGAATTTTTTAAATCATTTTTAAAGCTCTCCTGCGTCGATTCTGAATCTCGTGCAAGAGGAATGGGCGTAATTTCAACTCCGGGTCTTGTCTTTTCTGTCCCATTAAATCACGCAAGAAATCTGCTTAAAGATAGTGACCAAATAATTCCTACTTTGGGAAAAGAACTTAAATTTGAAATTACAATTGGAGTAAATGGGAGAATTTGGTAATTTTAATAATGATTTTTTAATTTTTTTAGTAATTTTATTTTTCTCATGTTTTGATTTTTAATAATTTTATTGACTTGAATTACTCAAAAATTTTCGTTTTAGACTCCCCTCTATTTTTTCTTAAAAAAAATATTTTTTTAATTTTTACAGGGTAGGCGGTGAACATTCAACAATAATTACCGTCCAACGCATAATTATTGATTCACAAACTACATTTAGTTCAAACATCCCTTTGCTCATTAAAAATGCTCTACATGGGGTTGTCACAAATTTTGATGAAACAAATAAAAATTCTAAAACGGAAAATATTTCTATGGATACATCTTAACTACGGTTTTAATTTTTTGTTTAATTTATGGAAAAAATAAATTTTATAAATATCAAACAGGGAATGCTTAATTAATTTTTTAGTTTTTTTAAGTTAACTTTTTTTAATTTATTTGTGGGTATTTTTTATGTTAGATTTTGTCACAAATTTATTACCACGATTTTACTCTTGACACATTTTTGATGATTAAGTCTCCTTTTTTTTAATTTAATTAAATCAGAAAAAGTCCAAAAAGATTAAGAAAAACAAATTTGTTTTTAATCCCTTTATCTTTCACATTTCTCAAATTTTTTAAGCTTTCTCTATTTTTAAATGAACCGGTTTTTTGCTTAATTTTTCGGTTGGTTTATCGGCTGGTCAGAGCTTTATAACGACCGGTCTTTGACCTAAATATGACCTCCTTTCTCTTGTGGGGCGTAAGGATTTTTAGATCGCGCTCTCTTTTATTTTCATCAAACCAAAAAAGAAAAAAAAGAGTGTTCTTTAACGAGAAAATAATCTTTTACGCATTTTAAAATTTAAAAATAAAATTTTAAAAAATGAAAAATAAAAATGAAGAAATTCAAAAAACAACAGAAAAGTCTTCTGTTTTTCGTGAAAAAGAATATGTGCCAAGACAATCATTATTGGAGTAAGAAATTTTTTTTAATTAAAAAAAATTTTTTTTTAAATTTTGGAAAACATTTTAACGCAGATGGTCAATATTTAGAATTATACAATTTTATCTTGGCTGTTTTTATTTTATGTGTAATGGGCACTTGGATGCATGATTTTTATATGTATGGAAAGTATGTTTGTTTAATTAAATTTTTAATTAATTAAAACCTTTTTTTTTGGAAAATCAGAAATTGTAAATTAAATTGTATTTGAGTTTGTAAATAGTTATTCCGAATTGTAAATTTGTAAAAATTAAAATTTCTGATTTGTAACTTGAAATTATATTTAATTACAATTAATATTCTGATTTTAAAAAAACAAAATTCTGATTTGTAAAAATAAAATTCTGATTTTTTAAATTTTAATTCTGATTTTAAAAAAACAAAATTCTGATTTGTAAAAATAAAATTCTGATTTTTTAAATTTTAATTCTGATTTTAAAAATTAAAATTGTGATTTTTAATTAAATTTCTGATTTTTTAAATTTTAATTCTGATTTTAAAAAAACAAAATTCTGATTTGTAAAAATAAAATTCTGATTTTTTAAATTTTAATTCTGATTTTAAAAATTAAAATTGTGATTTTTAATTAAATTTCTGATTTTTTAAATTTTAATTCTGATTTTAAAAAAACAAAATTCTGATTTGTAAAAATAAAATTCTGATTTTTTAAATTTTAATTCTGATTTTAAAAATTAAAATTGTGATTTTTAATTAAATTTCTGATTTTTTAAATTTTAATTCTGATTTTAAAAAAACAAAATTCTGATTTGTAAAAATAAAATTCTGATTTTTTAAATTTTAATTCTGATTTTAAAAATTAAAATTGTGATTTTTAATTAAATTTCTGATTTTTTAAATTTTAATTCTGATTTTAAAAATTAAAATTGTGGTTTTTAATTAAATTTCTGATTTTTTAAATTTTAATTCTGATTTTAAAAATTAAAATTGTGGTTTTTAATTAAATTTCTGATTTTTTAAATTTTAATTCTGATTTTAAAAATTAAAATTGTGATTTTTAATTAAATTTCTGATTTTTTAAATTTTAATTCTGATTTTAAAAATTAAAATTGTGATTTTTAATTAAATTTCTGATTTTTTAAATTTTAATTCTGATTTTAAAAATTAAAATTGTGATTTTTAATTAAATTTCTGATTTATTTAATTCAGATTTTAAACTTACCTTAATTAATTATTCCACTTTCAGCCCTCTTCATCATTTATGGCTCTTCCGTTGGAATTTCACTCAATTCCCCCAAACAATGCTTATTTGGTCAATTATGGCTTTTTCAACTTTAATTTTTCCTTTTTATTTATTCAATATTTGGATTAATCTTGGAGAAAATAAAACTTCAAATTTTATTTGCCATTGGCTTTTTATTTTTATTTATTGTTGTTATCAATTTGGTTTATTTTATTTTTCGTTGAAAGCGTTGTTTTGGTTGAGGCTTCGAGGGGCATGTAAAATTTTTTAATTAAAAATTTTTTTTTAAATCTCAAAAATTATTTTCAAGGCTGCTTCATCATAACATGTGAAAATGTATGTTTTTGACATTTTTTTTAATTTTTTTCTCCTTTTTTAGACTCGTATTGCAATGAAAGTGCACTCATTTGTGAGAGAAAATTTTTGTATAAAATCAACCAAAGTGGCTGCAACAAAATCACCAGACCAGGATAGTGATAATACGAAGAATGTAGACGTTTCTGATGTTTCAAAGGCAAAAAACACGAAAATACCGACATTGGGGCAGTTTGTCTATTTTATGTTCTGTCCGTCTCTACTTTACAGACATTCTTATCCAATGTATTAATTTTATTTTATTATATTTCGAACCCGGGCAAGGCCCAGAAACGGGTTTTCTGAGCCCGATAGCCCTCAAACTGGGTATTTTTAGCAAAATCCGTGTTTTTCCTGGTTTTAGCCCAGAAATTAATTTTTATTCTCTTTTAAGGTCTCAAACTCGGAGTTGGAAGAAAGTATTTAATCACCTCATTCATTGCCTAGCTTCAATTTATGCGGTCAATATTTCTTTTACTCAAGTTGTTATTCCTCTGTTCAGTCGGATTAAATATGGTGAAGATGGTGTTTATTTAGTGTTAATTAAAGCAATTTTTCCTTCAATTATTCCTGGTGCTGTGTGCCTTTTTATTGGAATTTTCTATGGATTGCTTCATTCATGTTAGGTTTTTTATTATTAAAGATTTTTCTTTTAATTTATACAAAATTTCTATTTTTATTATCTTCATCTTTCCTCTTCTCCTTCTTTTGAATTTGTTCTTTTCCCCACTCTATGGTCACCATTTTTTAATTTCCTCTTCTACTTTTTGAGAAATGTGATTTCTTTATCAACTTGGGTGCATAATTTTTAATTTAGGGTTGAGATTTCTCTTCGAATTTGTGAGATTCAGAATAAAACTACAAAATTAATTTTTTTAATTTTTTTAAATTAATTTATTTAATTATAATTTTTATTTTTAAGGGCTTTCAATTTTTGCTGAGGCAATGTATTTTGCTGACAGACATTTTTACTCGGTTAATATTTTAATTTATTTCATTTATTTAAAATTCCAAAAATTTTCCAGAATTGGTGGAGTTCAAGAAACATGGCCTATTATTATCGAACTTGGAATTTGGTTGTTCACGAATGGCTATATACTTATATTTATAGAGATATTAGTAATTTGGTTTGTATTTTAATTTCTTTTTTAAAAATATTTCTTTAATTTAAAAAGCTTGGTTCTACCAATTTTGGCAATGCATTAGCTCAATTAGCCGTATTTTTCATTTCTGCCGTATTTCATGAATATTGGTTCACTGTTGGTCTTAGAATGTTTTATCCGATTATTTTCTTTCTTTATTTTGTAATTGGAGGTATGGAAAAATTTTTAGATTAAAAAAATTTTTTTAAATTATTTTTGAAGGTATTTTCTTTCTCCTTTCTAATTTAATCAAAAAACCGTCTTCAACCTGGAATGTTATGATATGGTGGAATTTAATGCTTGGTAAGCGAGAAAATTTAATTTTTATTTTTTTTTTTGTAGGAACTGGAATTTTCTTTGTTTGTTATGCTTCAGGTAAATAAAACTAATTTTTGACTTTTTAAAAATTAAAAATTAATTAAAATATTTTTAAGAATGGTATGCAAGACAAAGATGTTCTCGAATTTATGAAAACGATTTTTTGGATTTATTAATTCCAAGGGTTTGGGATTGTCAACATCGATTATAATTTTTGTATTTTTATTTATTTTTCCATTTTTTTAAAAACTAATTCACAAATTAATTATTTTTATATTTTTTTTCTCATCCGTTCACCTTTTTAAATTTAAAATAAATTTTTTTCTTTTTTTTCTTCATAAATAAATATTAATTTTTATTTTATTACCTACTTAATTATTTGATAATTTTTTTAAAAATTAATTTTATTTTTTTTCAAGTTTTAAGTGCTTTTTCTATATTTATTTTAAAAAATGTCAAATACACCTCTTAAATTTGCTTTAATTACTGGTGCTAATTCTGGAATTGGCTTACATTTAGCTAAATCTCTTTTTGCATCAGACAACTTTTCTTCAATTGTATTGGCCTGTAGAGATGAGAAAAAGGCGAATTTGGCTATTGAAGAAATTAAAAAATCTGTCAAGGATAAAAAAGAGTCTTCTACGAATTTAAATTATTTACAGGTTTTTTAAATTTATTTTTTGGTGTTTTCTTCAATTTTTCGGGAAAATTTTGGATTAATTCACTTAAAATTAAAAAAATTTTATTTTAATTGTTTCAGTTGGATTTGTCTAGCAAAACATCAGTTGAACAATTTGTTAATAATTTTTGTGATGTCTGTCCCAAAAATGGCCTCCATTTGTTGGTAAATAATGCTGGAATTATGGGACATCCTTACAAGGTTTAAAAATAATTTTCTAAAAATTAACAAAAATTTTTTGAAATTTTTTCCTTCCTTTCTAACACTCAAAAAATTATTTTAAAATTCTTAAAAAAATTTAAAAAAATATTTTTTCAAGTTATCAACCGATGGAATCGAAATCCATTTTGCTACAAACCATTTGGGTCATTTTCTACTTACAAATTTATTATTCAAAAATCAAATGTTTGACCAGTTTGCACGAATTTTAATTTTAACTTCTTCATATTATGAAAAGGTTTTTTTAATTAAATTAAAAAATAAATGTTTTTTCTTTCAGTTTTCTTCTCTTTTAACTGTCGAAGAATTAAAATCGTCTACTCCATTATATTCTCCAAATGATTATTATGCTCACAGTAAATTTGTAAATGTTTTACATTCTGTTGGTTTAGCTAAAAGATTTAATGAAGAGAAAGTAGAAATTAAAGTTGTAAGGTTTTATTTTTTTTAATTATTTTTTTTTTACAAAAATCGTTGAAAACAGAATTTACAAACATAAAAACTTGTCCGCAAAAACGTATCCGCATTTTTTTTAATTTCTACAAATTTAACTTTTTTTGATATTTTTTTTTATTTTTTATTAATTATAAGATGAATGTAATTTTATTTTTTATTTTTTCTTAAATTTTTGTTTTAATCTGCGCGTCTTCCAGCCTCTCTTCATAATTAAACATTCTTTTTTTATCAACAAATATTTTTTAAATTAATTTAAAAAAATATAAGGTAGCAATCAGACCCGGTTTTATTCGTGGAACACAACTTGGAAGACATACAAATTATTTTTTGAGAGCTTTGGCTACACCTTTAATTTGGCTTTTTTCTAAAAATTTGGATCAGGTTTTATAATTAAAA
Organism: Meloidogyne hapla; assembly: GCA_000172435.1. Classification (NCBI taxonomy): domain Eukaryota; kingdom Metazoa; phylum Nematoda; class Chromadorea; order Rhabditida; family Meloidogynidae; genus Meloidogyne; species Meloidogyne hapla. Next base: position 27,070 of record ABLG01000813.1, on the reverse strand, counting down.
GAAATTTTTTTTTTTAATTTTTAAATTTCCTAAAGGGTATTTCAACAATTCTTTATTGCATCAATTGCCCCCATTCTGAACTTGAACCAGGCAAATTATATTATGAAAATAGTTTGGTTACAAATTTGCCGAGTTGTATTAATGAAAAAATGGCTGATAAATTGTGGGAATTAAGTGAAAAATTAATTTAAAAATTTTAGATTTTTTTTTAAATTTTTTAAAAATTAATTTATTTTGAATATTTGATGAATTTTAATATTTATTTTTTTTTTTAATTTTTATTTTTATAATAAAATTATTTTTATTAATTTAATATTTTCTAAATATTCTTTTCACTATATTTTTAATTTTAAAATTAATTTTCTTGATGGCCGATTTTTTAATTAGCAATTATGAAAAGAATTATATTATTGATGGAGTACAAGCAGGCATTAGATGTGATGGGAGAAAGTAAATTATTTTTATTAATTTTATTTTTAAAAATATTTTTAAAGTTAAAAAAACCTTTTTTCGTTCAGATTAATCCTATTTTACAATTTATTGACATAAAAAAGTTTTAAAAAAATATCTGACCCAGAGCGGGTTCGAACCCACGACCCCCCTACTTAAATTTTCCACTTGACCAAAACGTTGAGATTTTTTGTTTTCTTTGTATTTTCGAATTTAAAATTATCCAAAATTTATTTTTTAATAGGTTAACAGATTATCGCCCAATTTCTATCGAAACAACCATTCTTGCTGGAGCTAATGGTTCTTCACGTATCCAAATTGGTTCTACTGATGTTCTTGTGTCTGTTAAGGTTTTACTTTTATATTTAATATTTCCTAATTTTTTAATTAATTTTTAAGGCAGAATTAAATACAACAACCGACCCAATCATTTCAAATCGTTTAAAATTTTTTGTTGATTTATCAGCCAATGCATCACCCAAATTTGCTGGAAAAGGAGGTCAAGAACAAGCAGAAGAATGGGCAAAAACTTTATATGCTGCTTATGATAATGATTACGTTATGGGTCTGTAAAGGTTTTTAAATTGTATTTTTTATTTTTAAAAAATAAAAATTATATTTTTTTTTAAATTTTAGTAGAAAGTATGAAACGTTTGTTATTGGCCCCACCCTTACATTATTGGACATTATTTGTTGATGCTATAGTACTTCAGCATGATGGAAATATTATGGATGCACTTTCTTTGGGAGTAAATGATTTTTTTTATTTTTTTTTCAAAAATTTTTCAAAAAAATTTTTTTTTCTAAAGGTAAAAGCAGCTCTTTTCGACACGCAAATTTGTAACGTTATTGTTCGCCCAGCCGATGAAGGAAAATTTCTTATTGATTTGCCTGATGAAATTAGTACGTGGAAAATGGATGTTACAAGGTTTTTTAATTTTAAATTTTCTAAAATATTTCCCTTTAAGTGCCCCATTAATTGTCGCTGTCACGCGTATTGGAAATCAATCAGTTTTTGATCTGGATCTTTCTGAAGAATTGTGTTCGAATAATACTTTATATGTTGGAATAAAACAGGAAGAAAAAGAGGAGAATAATTCTGAGGTTTTTTTTAATTAATTAAAAAAATATTTTTTAATTAAATTTATTTCTGAGGGGAAATGCAAAGTATTTTATGGGGTGTAATTACTCGTGGAGTAGTGGTTAACGCGTTTCTTTTTGTGGGGGTTGGGGATAAGGTTCGATACCTTTTGTGGTTAAAACATCTTTTGAGTGGTGGAAAAGCAAAAATATTTTATTTTTAAAATTCCTATTTCGTTTTTAATAATTTTTAAATTTTTTGAAAATTTAAAAATTGAAAAAAAATAATTTTTTAGAGTTTAATAACTTGTATCAAAAAAGTTGGTGGCGGTTCAGTAGAAATTGATTCAATGATGGAAATGTTGGAAGGAGCAACTAATGTGGCAAGAAAATTGGATTTTGGGTTAATGAAAAAGTTGAAAAATGATGAAGGTTTGAAAGAAAAAAGGGTTAATTTTCCAAGTATTTTTTGAAATTAAAAAAATATTTTTTAAGAGTCAATCTTTATTAATTTATATTTTTATAGAAAAAAGAAAGGAGAAAAATTACAATCTCCACAGAAATTAATTAAAAGGGTCGGAATATTTAAATAAATTCCATTTTAAGGCAATATTAAAAATAATTTAATTATCAAGTGAACTTTTGCCATTTTCTTTAATATTTAACATCTCATCTAAAAAGTCCCTCCATACATCTTTAATTATTTATTATGATCCATTCAAGTCCTCAAAGAGAAAACCATCAACAAAAAGTCCTCATAATCTGTTAAAAAGAAAAAATTAAATTTTAAAATTTTAACAAAAATTTTTACGAATTTTAATCACTCCATCCTGGTCAGTGTCACGTTCACGAAAAGCAGCCGTGAGAGTTTGAAGAACAACACAGAGTTGAATAAAGTCATCAAACTTGATACTTCCAGAATGGCTACGATCAAACTTTTGGATTGCCATATTATAGAAACGATCAGAAAGTCGATAACCTTTTTAATTGATAAAAATTTATAAGGGCCTAATGGAGGGTTTTTAATTTTAAAAATTTTTAGATTGGACGTTTTGAAATTTTTCCTTTTTTAAATAAGAATTTTTGACATTTTCTGAGGGGAGGGAATTTTCAAAAAAAAATTAAATTATTTCCAAAAATTAAAAAAAAAAGTATACCAAATTGAGTGAGCGCGTTTCTCAGCTCGCCCTTATCAATACTTCCCGAATTGTCACGGTCATAGCCACGAAAAGTGTTGCTCCAATCGTTGATGTACTAAAAAATTGGATTTTTTAAAGATTTTTGATCTAGAGATTTAAATATAAAAATTTTCCTAAACCTTCTGAACCCTCCCAAAATTCCCTCAAAATTAATAAAAATTGAATGGTCACCCCTTCCTTCTTCCAACAAATTAAAAAACAAACTAACCGCCCAAAGAGATTGAAATTCACCAAATCCAATCCCTCCATCATTGTCCTTGTCAAACATCGAAATCATCATTCGGCAAGTCTCCTGATTAAATGGACGCCAACTTCCATTAGACAAAGCACGTTGCAATTCATTAGCACTAATCTTTCCAGAACGGTCTGTGTCAACAGCTTGGAAATAGCCGTGGAGAAGAGGATTTTGAGCCATTTTAATTTTTTTTTATTTAAATGTTTTCTATAAAAGAAAAAATAAAATTAATTAATTTAATGAAAAATAAAATTAAATAAAAAGAAAAACAACTTTTAAATGACTGAAAAGACAAGAATATAAATAAAATAATTTATCCGTCTTATTTTTAAAATTTAAAAAAATTGAAAAGTGAAATAAAAATGTATGAATAAGAGAAAAATAAATAAAATAAAAATATTTTCTTTTTTTTTCTATTTTTTCGTTGTCAAACCATTTTTGAGAGAAAAGGAAAGGAAATAAAAATAAAAAATACACGTCAGCATTTAAATGGTTGTTCCTCGTTGGAAATATTTTTTTGTTGTTTTGAATATTTTAAATTGTTGTATCTTACCTTTAAATTCAGAAAATAAATAAAATTAGAAAAATAAAGAAAACAAACATGTGGCAATTGTTGATAATATTTTTCGTTAATATCAATCTCCCTGGAGAGCCTACGAGCTGTCAAGGTGCTTAACCAACAAAATATTGCACCATAATCGAAGGAAGGCATCTAAAATAATTAAAAGATTAAAAAACTGATTAATTGATTTAAAGATGACATTTTATCCCAAAAATGACATTTTGTGACATTTTATCCCAAAATTTATTTTTGACTAAAAATTGCCCCAAAATGCATTACTTGGCCCAATTAAATTTTTAAAAATTAAAAAAAACCATTTTATTCAAATAAAATTGTAGTCTGGCCCTTGCAATATGTGGCAAATCCTCCACTCCATATACACAAACATCGTGCCTCAAATAATCACTCATACAACGATTGGTTTGTTTTCCATGAGTTCTCCATATTACATACCTTTTTTTAATTTAAAAACTTTAAAAGAAAAAAAATAAATTTAATTTACCTTCCCATACTTGAAACAATTTTATTTTGATTTTTTAGACATTCAGTGGTAAATCCTCCAGGGAAATCAGGCAAATTGCTGTTTAAAGTGGAGTAGAGAACCTGAAAATTTATTTATTTATTAGAAGGAGAATTTGGGGAGGTTTCCATCGATTTTTGGTTTTTGGGATATTTTGTCATTTCTTGATTTTCTTTGAATTTCCAATAGAGATCGGAAATTTTAATACTGGGCTTGATTCATCGACCTGGGCAGGTTCCTGTGCCTGTATCCCAGGAAACCCAAGGAGGTCAAAAAATGCCTTGCCTGAACACTTTTGTTCAGGAAAAGTGTTTTGTGTTCAGGAAAATCCCAAGGACTTGGCCAAGGTTCAGCTCTAGGTCTAATTTTTAATAATTTTTCTTAAGTTAAACAAAAATTAACCTCATCCATTCCATATCTACTCTTCTCCAATTGATCTATAAACGGATAGACATTTAATTCTTTAAGAACAAAATTAACAGCAGCTCTAGTCAGAGTAATTAAATTTAACGATTTTGTATGATATAATTCTTTAACATTTGGTGGATAGGCTTTTTCTGAAATCAAAAAAAATCATATACAAAATAAAAATCCCCCACACCGTTTCTGTAAAGATGTAAACCTTTCAATGACCAATCCAACGATTTATCAACACTTGTCTTTATAATATGTTTAGTGGCGATATCATTTGTTCCGTTGTATGCTTTAAAGATGCGAACAAGTTCTGCATTGGTACGTAGAGGTAAATCGTGATTCTAAAGAAAAAAATCTTTAAAATGTAAAAAATGAAAGAAAAAAATTTAAAAAAATGTAATTCGCCATTGACACCCAATAATTGCCTTAACTACTGGGCAACGCCTCTAGACGACTCAAAATTATTTTTATTACATCAAACAGGTAGTCATTTAACTTATTAAAAGAAGCAAATAACTGTTTTTTGATGTTGGGAGAGAAGTGGAATCGAACCTTGTGGGAAGAATCTAACACACTAACCACTTGACTAAAAGTGATTTTGGGGGAAAATTCTGTTTAATGGCTTTAATTTATTTTTAAGTGTTGGGGAGGTTGTTTTAAATTTTTAAAAAATTTCTGAAAAATTTTCTAAAAAATTCTGAAAAATTCCCCTAATTATTTACAAAATAACCTGAAGTAAAACAACATATTTCCAATCTTCTTTTCTTTTATTTAATTCTTCAAGACATGATAAATGTGAGCGACTGACATTTTTTCCACTGCTGTAAACATTGTATTCAACATCTGCAACAAAAACATTTGTTGGAAAACAAAGGGAGAGTGCGCGGATACGCTCCTTGAATCTTAAAAATTGTGAGAATTTTTTAGAAAAAATTTTGGCGTTTTGAAATTTGACATTATGAAATTTTGACATTTTGAAATTTTGGCGTTTTGAATTTTTCTAAAAATATAAAATTTTTAAATTTTATTTTAAAATTTAAAAATTTTAAAAATACTTTTTGTCAGCCTTTCTATCCAAAGAATAACAATAAACATTATGAGGAGCATATTCAACAGATAACATTTGTTCAAGCATTAAATAATCCTTTAAAATTAAATTAAAAATTAAATTAATTTAAAAATTTACCCTATAAACAGTCCTCGCAAAAGCTAAAGGAAATTCTTTTTCTTCATCAGAAATTTCTTCAAAATTTTGATAAAATTTCCAACGATTTTTAATTGAATTACAATCAATATCCAAGTCGTCTAAATCTCTTTGAACAATTCTTTTTGTTTTTATTGAATTTAAATAATTTTTATCATCATTTAAAATTAAAGAACAATTTAATGATTTTATTTGATTAAAAATATTTTGGCCCAATGCTGATTGTAAATAATTAATATTTTTATTTTTTGTAGTTTCTGGTGTTGCTAATCTTTAATTTAAAAGGGAAAAAAAGTTTATTTTTAATTAAAATAAAGTTTTATTTGAAGGGAACAGGTGGTTCTAGGCTTGATTGCGCTTGCGCGGATGCTTATAAAACAGCCTATAGAGCTCCAAAAATCCTGAAATTTTGCATAGTTATTCTCAATAGGGTTAGCTACCATCTCTAAAAGTTTGAGAATTTTTGGTTTGGTATAAACCAAGTTATGGTCGAAAAAGTCGAATTTATGGAAAAGGGTTTATTTAGTTTTTTGGCCTAAAATTCTGAAATTTTTGGAGATGTTAGTTATCACTATTGAGAATGTCTATGCAAAATTTCATGATTCTAGGTTCTCTTTTGACTGATTTATAGGCTTTAAAATAAGCGTTACCCTCTCAAACCGATCCCCTTCCCTTCAAACTTTTTTTAAAATTTCCTTTTTAAATTTTACCTTGAATTTTTGTTCCATGTTAAATTAAAAGGTGAAAAATACAAAGAATAATAAAAATAAATAAATATAAAGATCAATAATATTATGACTAGAAAATTTCTTTTCTTTGGGGTGAACATGCGCAACATGAAAATATTGAGAAAATAAAAATGAATTGAGAAAATAAATATATATTTATTTTTATGATGAAAATAAAATAAAATTCTCTCTTTTTTTTACGTTATTTTAGGCATAGTCGCGCAAAAATTTTTTATTTTTGAAAAATAATAAATTTATTAAATAGAAAATTTAATTAAAAAATTTTTTTTAAATAAATTTATTTTATTTTAATTATTAAACCTAAATTAATTTAATTATTTATTTAGGTGAAAAAAAAAGAATTTTTTGTAGATCTTTTACAAAAAAAAGAATTTTTAAAAAATTAAACTACGAACTACAGATTAATTGTTGGTTGGATTAAATTTTAAAAATTAAAATCAGATAAATACAAAAATTATTAAAAATATAAATAAATCATTTAGAGGAGAGATATAAACAAAAAATAAACAAAAAATAAATAAAATTTAAATTATTACACAATTTTTTATAAAATAAAATTAATTTTTTTCTCTTAATTTGTACCCAAAAAATCAATCTAAAAATTTTTTTTGCATCGATTTTTTGTAAAATAAATTGTCAAACATTTTTCTACTCTTTATTTACTCATTTTTTTACGTTAAATAAATTTTTGGAAAGAGAAAAATTTTAAAAAAATAAAAGACTAAAAATCATTAAAGTTGCGAATATATTTATTTTATTTTTTTTCTTACAAATATATCTTAGAAAAAATCCAAAGACATGAAAAACCCCTAAATTTACCTCAAAATAATATATTTTTGACCCCAGGCCTTGAAAACATGATTTGGGCCCCTATAGGTTTCGAACCTTCAACTAGAATTAAAAACAAATCCACTTAACCACAAAAAAATTAAAATTTTTATGTTCTTTTTTTTTTGGCGTTCCGTTTTTGGCATTATTTATGAAAATTAAATAAAAATGACTTTTGGCAGAAGTATCGAAATCTCTGGCGTTCTGTTATAACCGTTAGACCTGTTACAACTTTAGACGAACAGAGATATTTTTTAATTTTATCTCTAAACTTGTTTACACCCCATCAATTAAATTAACAAAAAATAACTAGCATAAATATAAACTTTTGAATTTCACCAAGTTCCAGGCGAATCGGTTGCCCGCCGTTTCCCGTTATATAAGAAAGCAGATTTTTAAAAACCTTTTAGAAAAGGTTTTTAAAAAATTTAAAGTTAATCAGGTCACATTTTGGCTTGGTTTTCGTTAAAATATCTGGCCAGTTCGAGCTGATTTGGAGTGAATTATATTGAAATTATATGAATACAAATACTCTCAATATCACTGAGTGGTTCATTTTTCATAAGTCAAAGTGTCTCTCTAAAAACGGTTGTATTCGGATGGAGGGGCTTCCAAAGGGTTCGCCGAAATTTTTTTTAAGAAAAAACAATCTTATATATCCCATCTCTCACTTTAAAATTTTTATCTTTTAATGCTTATGAGAGAGATACTTCTTTTTGATGTAAACTACACAATATTTACTTTTCTCTTCATATTTTGCTTCCCATCTAACAAATTAAATAAATGTTTCCTTCTTTTATTTATAAGATGTAGCGTTTGATCAGTTCAAGCGAATCTGCTGGCCGCCGTTTCCCGTTTAAAGAGCGGTTAATACAACGAATTGCCTGTTGGAAGGGTATGTTCTAGTTGGTTTAGTCTTTAAATTCGTTGTCTAACTAATTGGGAATGGGAGACTGAAAAGATCTTCAAAACTTGATTGGTTTAGTTTAAAATTACCGATCATTTAATACTGATAGATAATTCTTTCTTTGAATAGGAGAGAACGCTTTATCAGTTGTAATGGTGCATGAAAAGATGGACTTTTGTCTATTAAGAGTAGTGCCTCTAAGAACGGTCGTATTCGGATGGAGGGCTTCAGCTTGAATGGTTCGCAATTTTTTTAAATTTTCAAATAAATTAATTTTTATTTATTTTTTTTAATTAAATATATACAATTTTAAATAAAATTTATTTAAATAAATCCAAATCCAAATCTGTTATATCTTTCTTCATCAATTCTTTCCTTTTTAATTAATATTTTTTCTATTAAAACAACCAAAAACCACAAAATCCCCAAAAATATTAAAAATCCAAAAATACTTCCAAACGTAAAAGTAACCAATTTAAATTGAAAATTAGTCAAAGAATTATTAAAATTTCCAATAATTTTATCAACATTTGTTCCAATCTCTTCAAAAGTTGAATCAAAGAGTGTTACTGTTTGTTCTCCTCGAAGACCAACATTTTGGACTTTTACACCAACCTTTTTAATTTATTTTAATTTTTAAAATATTTTTTTGTTTTTTTTTTATTTACCTCTTTCCCCAATTGGTGTATTTCACCAGCTAAAGTTTGTATTTGTTCAATAACGGCATCAATCGAAGCTGGCGGTTTTTGTAGAGAAAAAGAGGAATTCATTAATTTTTTAATTTTTTTTTAATTTTGTAAAATTCAACAAAAATCGATTTTTGGAAAAATGAGTTGGCCAGTTAAATAAAAATAAATTTATAGAAAGGAGAGAGAAAATAAATTCATTCCTCCGATTTTATTGCTCTTTAAACGAGAATATTTGTTCTTTTATTTGCGAGCTGTTAAGTCAACAATGGGAGAAAGGTAAATAAATTGGAAGGGTATATGAATGAGAAAATATATTTATTTTTAAAAATGACCAAAAACAATTAATTGGTCAAATAATACCAATTTAATATTATACTCAAACGACCCTTTATTTGAAATTTTCTGTTGTAAAAGGCACAGTAGAGTCTTATTCTAATAAGGTTGGGTTACTTTTTGAATCACAATTTTTTATTTAATGAAGATATAAATTTAATTTTTATGTCAAAAGATAGAGCATAATCAGGGCTACAAAATTATGTAAAGAATAGGCTGATTGGATCAGAATTTCAAAAGATATGAATTTTTAAATATTTACCCTTATTTCTCTCAAATTTATTTTTAAATAAAAAATAATTATTTGGCATTATGTTTTTATTTTTATTTAAGGTCCGCGTTGCAAAATTTTTTATTTATCTAACCTTTGCTTCGATTTTTTGTTTTTACAATGGGTTTGTTTGTTTTTCTTTAAAGTTTTGTTTAAATCTTTTCTTTCTAGAACAATATAGTGACCATGCTGGGTATTACAATTACAATTCCCAAGCACCTCAAAGTTCAAAACTGAGTGGACAAAAGGTTTTTTAACTAATTTTAATTGTAAGACTAGAATCTTCTTTTTTAAAGACACAAGAAGAAGAGAATGTTGTTTTTGAAGAACTTTTATTTGGACAGATTGTGATTAGGGAAGATGGACAAATTTGTGTGCAAGTACAAGGAGATGTGAAGGATTTAAGTTTGTTTTTTTGTTTTTAATTTTTTGGGTACTTCAGGGAAGCAGAAATTGTTTTTATGCGTTTCTAACCTTAAGAAGGCCCTTAAAATGTGTTTATAATCAGATTTCTACTCACTATTTTTCAAGGTTTTAGTGAATCTGATTCTATTAAATTTATCGAAAATAATGGCGAACAAACCATTTTTATTGAGAAGAGGACAGAACATGATTATTGTGAACAAAAGGCATTTAGTAGAGGTGATGAGAGGCAGACAAAAGAAGGTTTTTATTTTTTGGAATTCTAAATCAGAAAAAAGTGTATGAATAAATTTGGGGAGAAAAGTCCGCAAGAAAGGGTGTTCTGGGCTTTATAGTTGCCAATAGTAGTATAATTAGTTTTCGGCATCTGGAAAGGGAAAGTCAAAAATTATTACTTTAAAATCATTTTTAGATCGTTCACAACAAGATGACAACCATCAACTTGCTGCCTTTCAAAATCCAAACAATCAATTTGTTTTGAATGAAGAGGAAGTTGTTGCTTTGGATAATATTGATTTTACTGGATGTGGAGAGGAAATAGGTTTCTAAATTTTTTTCTAAGAAAAATAATAACTTTCCTCAATTTTTAAAGTAACTACAACACCAACAACAGAAAACATTAATTTAAACTTAAATAATCGTAAACAACACAAAAGAGTTTTTGGTTCAAATAAATGTTTAGAATGTGGCCAATCATTTACTAATTTAGCTCGTTTAGAAAGACATTTGGCTGTTCATCAATGTCTCGGTGCTTATATATGCCCTCTATGTGGAAAAACGTACAAATACGAATATAATCTATTTTATCATTGGAGAAGAACTTGTAGGGATTTAAATGAAATGATGACTGTTGAAGAGAGAAAGGTTTGGGAAATTTTTTTTAGAAAATTGTTCTTTCAAGTTGAAATTTGTTCTATAGTTTGGGTTTTTGTGTTTATGAAAGATAGGGGACTTGGTTTTTGGTTTTGTGGACAAAATTTTATTTTACGGATTGTCCGCAAAAATAATTTTTCTGCAAAAAAACCAATAATTACCTAAATATATATTTGATTTAAAATTTTATTTAAAATATCTAACCGAGCGCTTGTTAAATTTCCAAAAAAAATTTCAAAAAAATTCTTTCAGGCAATCGAAATCAACGCTCTTCGTCATTTAATCGAAGACATTTCTAAAAAACATTCTTTCAACGCTTTGGATTACTCTAAACAACAATCAACTAGTTTTTACACAAAAGAACTTCAAAATCAACAAACTATGCAAGAATCATTTCACAACGGACAGGTTTACTTTTTGAGCTTTTTTTTAATTTTTCGCCTTTTTTTTTTTTGCAGAATTCTTTTCCAAACGATTTTGTGCTTGTTCAAGATGGGCATGATTATAATAATCCAAATTTACATTCTTTTACTAGTAATTTGCCTCAATCTCAATTTTCTGGAGAGAATTTAGGAGAAATTTATAGGTATTTTAGTTTTTTGATTTTCTAATTTTTTTTTCAAAATTTTAGTGAAGAAAGAACAACTGACAGTAGAGATACTTCTTTAACTTCTCCATATACTTTTACTAATCAATCCAATGTTGTAAATCAGTCTAGTCAATTTAATAAGTCTACGAGAGCGTTACAATGCACTGAATGTCTTCGGTTATTTTTTAGATTTTTTTTTTGGAATTTTTTTGGGGAGGGGAGCGGGAGGATGCCTCAATCTCAAAAAACTATTTTTTGGATTTTTCCTCCAAATTTCCTCCATAATTTATTTCCTGACAAATTAACTATTTTTCTAATCAGTTTTTATCTCTAGATCATTTTCCTCTCTTCAACGTTTACAAAAACACATGACTGGCTCTCACTATTCAACAGGCAGACATCCTTGTCTTTTTTGTGGAAATCGATTCAAATACGAATATAATCTATTTTTTCATTATCGAAATGTTTGTCCTTATTCCTTGGATTTGTTAAATGAAGAAACGAGGAGACGAGTATTTTTTTGAAATTTTTTGAATTTTAAAAAATTTTTTTTTTCACAAGTTGGACGCTTCAAACCTCAAAAAATTAATTCGACGAATTGCCACGGACAGAAACTTTTATTTAAAATCTCCGCCTTCCAACATTCAAAATCGACAGACTGATGAACCGGGCACTTCCTCTTCTTCATTATTAACTCAATTAATTGCAAATCCATCAGAAAATGGCGATTCTGCAATGAGACGACAAATGATGAAAAAGGTTTTTTATAAGATTTTTTGAGAAGAAAAAAAAATATTTTTGTGAAGATAATTCGAAAATATGTACCTAAAAGTAGACAAAAATTTAATTCAATAAAAAATGGTAAAGATGGAGAGGAATTAAATAATTCTCAATGCAATATTGAATTACCTCCTGTACTTCTTCAACCTGCTTATAGACCTGATTTGCCAGAAGGAATTCATTGTCCTATTTGTTGTTAGTTTTTTTTTTAATTTTTTTAAATTTGAATTAAATGGATTTATAGCCAAGGAAAAGTTTAGAAAAAAATTTTCTAGAAAAATTTTAGAGGTAGAAAAATTTTTTTAGAGAGGGAGGAATGGTTTATTTAATTTTTTTGATGATTTTAGCCAACGAAAATACAAGAAATTTATTTTCTAAAATTTTTCCTTTATTTTTGGGGTAGGGTATGTAAAAATTATTAAAATGGAAAGTCTAAACCCCCAACATTCTTTTTAAAATTTTTTTAGTTAAAAAGATCTAAAAATTAGAAAAAAATTTTTTTTTAATTCCAGCTGTCGTCTTTTACGGTCTAAAAATAATTATTCTTCATTTAAAAGCAGCACATCCAAAAGAATCGTCAATATGGGAAAAAACAATTAAAGGGCTTGATAATTCTTCTAATAAAAATAATAAATTAATTTCTCATTCAAAAATTAATCCTAAACTTTTTTTAACGTTTTCTTCAAATTCTGTGAATTATTTAAATAAAAAACGAAATTTGGAAGGTTTGGGAATTTTTTAAAATTTATTTAAAAAAATTTTTTTTTAATTTTTAGAACATTACAATTTTAATGAAGATCACCCTCCTTTACTTGAAATTGAGCAATAAAATTAATTTTTTAAAAATAATTGTGAAGGTTTATTTAATTAATATTTTTTTAGAATATTTTTCATTTTATTTTATTTTCTTGTGCCAAATAAAAAGAAAAATTTTTTTTTCTTTATTTGCCTAAAAGAATTTTACATAATTCTTTATATATTTTTAATTATTGTTTAATCAATTTTTTAGCTTTTTTAATTTATGTATAATGCATACATCTCCATTTAAAAAAGGTGGAGGAAGTATTAAATCTCCAGCAAGGAAGAGCGATCACAACAGTTCTAGTGGACACTATGTGAAAGCTGAGGTATATTTTTTAATCGGGGAAATGTTCGAAAATGGTCCTTCTCTTTTGATTTTGGATGGTACTTGCTAGAGATCGAACTGGGTCTTGGAAATGCCTGGGGTTTTCTTGAACCCAGGGTCCAGTCCCAGGCATCTCTTGGGCTTCCTAGGTTTTTTCTCTGGACTCCAGGTCCCCGTCTTTTCTGGATTAATCAACTCCACAGTCCAGGCTTGGACCAGGCCTTTATAAGTCTCGACTCTCCCCCAATGACCATGCCGAAAGCCACGCATTTTAAATTTTATTGAGGAACTTTAAAAAAATTTTTAAGCCTTCATCAACGAGACACGATTCAAAATCATCTACTCCCCAACAAAAATGTTTGCCTATAACTCGAATTCGACACATTATGGAATGTTCACCTGGAGGAGAAGATTTAAAAATGTCAGAAGATTCAGTTCATGCAATGGCTAAAGCAGCGGTTTTCTTTTTAATTTTTAAAGAATTTTGATTTAAAAATGTTTTAAAGGAAGCTTTTATTGAATTATTGGCACAAGGAGCGTATGAACAAGCGCCTGGAGTGACAGTCAATTACAATCATCTTTCGGCATATGTTCATTCAAACGAGGAATTTAATTTTATTCAAGGTTTAATTTTTTATTTTGGGTGGGATTTTCCCTGAATTTCTTTAAATTTTTATTAAAAATATCCAAAATTTAATAAGAAAAATTTCCCCAGATATCCTGCCTAGAAAAGAACGTTTTTCCGAAATTATGAAATTAATGAAGAAACATAAAAACACGCAAATATAAAATTTAATTCTCTTTGACTTTTTTCTATTTTTAAGTTTAATGTTTTACTTTTATCCTTTAGAAAAATATAAAGCCAAAAAAAAAGTTTTTACAATCTTTCATCTTCTTTTTCATCGTCTTTTATATCGCCTTTTAATCTTAATTGACATTTTAAATAAATCTATATCCACCATGATGACGATTACCCTTTGAAACAGACAAATTATTTAACCAACGAACCGGAGCCCAACGAGATTTTATCTTAAAAATAAATTTTAAAACTTTAAAAATTAACTTTTAGAAATTTTTGTAAAAATCTCTAAAACTAGCTAAATTTTTATAATTTTAAAAGACCTTGGGGTATAGAATGTTTTTCATTTTATCATCCTCAGCAGAAGTTAATATTTTATCCGATTCTTCCTCTTCTTCATTTTCCTTTTTTTTATACTCGCAAGCCTTATATTGAATAAGAAATCCTAAAAGTATTTTGTTCACTTTTGCTATAATATTTTCCTCGCAGTATTTGTTGATTTCTTCGTGATATTTTGTTTGAAAGTAGTCGCCAACTGCAGAGCATCTCTCAGTAACAAAAAGAACTTGTTCAATTGAAGGTTTTCTTTTTTTTAAATTCTTGTGTCATTTCCTAAAAAAATTTTAATTATCAAAATCCTTGTCAAAATCAATAACTTTTTCCAAGTTAAATGCATTTGCAATACTATCTATCTTTTGGAGTCCTATTCCTATGAATTCATTTTTAATCCTTTCAAATTCTTTATCTTCATTTAGAGCCTTTCCTACTTTACCCAATTCTCCTAGATATTCTTCAATGTTATTCCTTTTTTCTTTGATTATCTTCGTTTCTTTAGGTTCCGCTGAGATTTTAAAAAAATCTTAACTTTAAATCTTAATCTCCTCACCCTCCCTTATTAGTTTCTGAATTAAATTCAAACAAACCTATACAAGGAACCGAAACGTCTTTCAAATGGTAAACCCTTTCATCTTTTTTAAGCGTTTCAGTTAATGTAAACGTGGGAAACATTAGTATAAATCCATAGGAGATTAATTTAAAGGGGAGCATTTAAACTTACAATTAACACAATTTAAATTTTTCTCTAAAAATAATTGTTAAAATTTTTTATTAAAAGAAAATTTAAAGTTAAAATTAAAATTAAAATTCCCAGCTTTTAAAAATTTATTCACCTAATAAGTCCATAAAAATTATATAAAATTAAAATGAATAAAATGAGGAGAAAAAAAAATATCTTATAAAGGGACGCTCTATAAAGTCCCTCCCATTTTTTGCCTAAGGCGTGCGTAATTCTATCGGAGAAAACACAAGGGTTTAAAAATTTTATCAAAAATTTTCGTAAAAATTTTCTTTGAATGTCTAGCCTTTTTATGTCTATAGAGGGGGAGATGTCAGGTTTTTGTCAGGTGAGAAATTCTTAAGACTTTAAAATTCTTATGACTGAAAATCGATAAAATAAATTTAAACAATTTTTTAAGAATTTTTTTTATCGATTTTAATTTCAATTTTCTTTCCACGTTATTTTTCGTTTTATTTTTCCTTATCATTTTTATTAATGTTCGTTCGATAAATATTTAATGGCATGATTTGTTTTTTCTTTTAAAAATGATTTTTATTTTTTAATTCAATATTTATTTATTTATTTTCTTTTTTAATTTTTTCTTTTATTTTTTAGATTTTTTAATATAAAACTTTTGTAGTTTTCAGCAATTTGGCGTTATTCTTTATTTAATACTAGAAAAGTTTTTACTTCTTTTAAAGGCAGACTTTTGTGAGTTTTTATTTTTTGAATTATTGGGTTGAGAATTGGATTAGGGGTAGGGACGGGTTGGTTCAGCTTTTCTAGGTAAATTTGGGGAAAATGACACGCTTTTGGTCTTAAAATAAGCGAGGAATACCAGTAAAATGGGCTCTTGAAAAAATTGCGGACAAATTTGTCAGTTGCGGACAGTTTTTGCGGATTTTCTAAGCTTCGGGTTTTTTGCCTCTTCTGCCCCGCATCAAAACAAAACCTAATTTGACTTAAATACTTGGCTATCATTTTTTATAATTTTAAACCTTTTTTTCTTGTTTAGAGGAAGTAATTTCACTGATTTAAAATACCTTCATTCAAACAAAACAATGGAAGACCAAATCTCGAAACTTTCTGATGCCGCCAATCGAATGCGTATTTCTTCAATCGAACAAACTGCTAAAGCAAACTCTGGGCATCCAACAAGTAGTTGTAGTGCTGCCGAAATTGTTGCGACACTTTTCTTTTCTGAAATGCGTTATTCGGTTAAAGAACCGAGACATCCTTCTGCTGATCGTTTTGTTTTGTCTAAGGTTTATTTTGATTAAATTTGGTGTGTTGAGGGTTTTATGGAGATTTTTTATGAGATTTTTTGAAATTTAATGTTGGTTTAGGGTTTCCCTGCCTATTTTTTGAGTAGATCGTCCTTGCGGATTTTTTTTAACTTTGCGGACTTTTTTACTGACTTTTTGATTAAATCTTGCATCGTAAAGATCTCTCATTCAATTTTGACTTTTAATTTTATCAAAATAAATTTTCTTTTTAAGGGGCATGCCTGTCCAATTTTGTATGCTGCTTGGGAGGAAGCAGGCCTTTTGACTCGCGAACAAGTTTTGACTCTTCGCAAATTGGATTCTGATATTGAAGGACATCCAACTCCGAGACTTGAATTTATTGATGTTGCCACAGGTTTTTTTGAAATCTGAATGAATTTCAAAAAAACCTTCTTTTTAAGGTTCTCTCGGCCAAGGACTTTCCTGTGCTGCTGGAATGGCTTATACTGGAAAATATGTTGACAATGCTTCTTATCGAGTTTATTGCCTTTTAGGAGATAGCGAAAGTGCAGAAGGATCTGTTTGGGAAGCTGCAGGTTTTTTAATGAGTTTTTCTGAAATTTTCTCTGAATTTTTTTTGATTATTTTTAATATTTGAATTTGACCTTTTCTTACCTACTATAGCAAACTTTATTTGAGTTATCGTCAGTTGTCGCTTTGGTGTAGTTGGTAGATTCTCCGGTTGGTCTGGGGTTGAGGGATCGAATCCCGCCGTTAGTAAAAATTTGTTTTTGCATTCCCTTTCCATTTTTTATTATTTTTACTTTATTTTTAATTAAAATTCCAATTATTAAAAAAAAATTTTAGCATTCGCTAGTTATTATAAATTGGATAATCTTGTTGCAATTGTTGATGTTAATCGTCTTGGACAATCTCGTGAAACAATGCTTGGACATGATTTGTTTACTTATGCTAAACGTTTCGAAGCTTTTGGTTTTCATAGTATTATAGCTGATGGACATGATATTGCTGATTTATTGAAAGCTTTTGATGAAGCAAAGTTTGTTTTTTAAATAATTTCTTGAGAAATTTTTTTTTCTAGAAAAGTGACAGGCCAACCAACAGCAATTATTTGCCGTACATTAAAAGGAAAAGGAATCGAAGGAGTTGAAGATAAAGATAATTGTCATGGAAAACCAGTAGCTTTGGATAAAGCAGAAATAATTGCTTCAAAATTGACAAATAAAACAAAAATTCCCTGGGAATTGGAAAATTTAATTAATGACGCTCCAAATGTTGATTTTGAAATTGGAAATATTAAAATGAGTTCTCCGCCAAATTATCAAATTGGAGAGAAGGTGGCGACTCGATTGGCTTATGGAAATGCTTTAGTTAAATTGGCTGACACAAATAAGAGGATTATTGCTTTGGATGGGTATTTTTTTGATTTTCTAGAAATTTTTTTTTGAGTTTTTAATTTTTGTTTGAATTTCAGTGACGTGTCAAACTCCACATTTTCTGATAAAGTTCTCAACAAATATCCTCAACAATTTGTCCAATGCTTTATTGCTGAGCAAAACATGGTTGGCGTTGCTGTGGGAATGTCTTGTCGTGGACGTACCATTCCTCATGCAAGGTTTATTTTTTTAGAAATTTTTAATTAAAGTCATGTTTTAGCACCTTTGCTGTTTTCTTTACTCGTGCTGCTGATCAAATTCGAATGGGGGCAATATCTTTTGCTAATGTTAAATTTGCTGGTTCACATGCTGGTGTTTCTATTGGAGAGGATGGGTATTTTTTTAATTTTTAGAGACGTTTCCTTGAAAATTTGTCGTTTTAAGTTATTTTTGGGTCATCCTAGCCCTAGAGTTGAAAAAATCAAAAATTTTAATTTTTCTTTCAGACCAAGCCAAATGGGCCTTGAAGACCTCGCTCTTTTTCGAGCAGTCCCTAATAGTATTGTTCTTTATCCAACTGACGCAGTTTCTGCAGAATATGCAACTGAATTAGCTGCAAATTATAAAGGAATTACTTTTACTCGTACTGGACGTCCAAATACTCCTGTCATTTATCCAAATGATGAGAAATTTGAGATTGGAAAATGCAAGGTTTGATAAAATTTTTAAAATAGAGGGGAATGGTTTTTAGGGTTGAGAAGAAGTTCTATTTTGAGAAGAAAGCCCTTTTGAATTTTAGGTCATCCGCCAAACAAACGAAGACAAATATTTATTGATCGGAGCAGGTGTAACACTCTATGAGTGTATTAAAGCCCATGATATGTTGAGTTCTGAAGGAATTCAAGTTGCTGTTATTGACCTTTTCTCTGTCAAGGTTTTATTTTTTGATAAAATTTCTGAATTGATTTTAAAACTTTTAAAGCCGTTGGACAGTCAAACACTTATTGAGCAAGCTAAACGCGTCGGAGGGAAAGTTTTGACTGTTGAGGATCATTATCAGACTGGAGGAATAGGTGAAGCTGTAGCTTTGGCATTGGGTGATGTTCCTGGAGTTCGTGTTCGCAGTCTTTGTGTGAAAGGTTTTTATTTTTTATTTATATTCAAATGGAGCAGAGTAGGGTAATGAAAGGAACTTCCTGAATCTAAATAGGTGGGGGTTTCTGAAACTGAACTTGTCGAACCTGAGCTACGGGTTTTTTTTCATGTCCCCCAATATTTTTGGAATTCCCTTAATTTCGACAAAAAATTTTCTACAAAAATCTTTTTTCAAGAAATTCCACGTTCTGGTACACCTGATGAACTTATGGATTTGTATGGAATTTCGGCAAAGAAAATTATAGCTGCAGTAAAGAATTATTAGAGAAAATAATAAATTAAATAGACAGGAGCGGTATAATTTAATATAATTTTATATTTTATTATTTTCAAAATTGTTAATTGACAAGTTTATAGCATATTTATAGGCGTGCACTTATTTTTAAAATTAATAAATGAAGTTGGGTTTTTTAATTTTTAACAATTTTGGTTCGTGTAACCTGAAATAATTAGTTTGCTCGTACTCTAATGTCATAGTTTTATTCTTGATAATTCTAATGAGATAGTGTAGAGAATGAGAGACGGCGAGAGAAATAAATGAAAAGAGAGCGTTAAATTAGAGATTTTTTATTTATTTCTAGCGGCGTTTTTTTCATTCAATTTCTTGTTGATTTTTATTTTTTGTTATTTTTTTTACTAATAATTTTAGATTAGATAAAGCAAATATCAAAGAATTTTCTCAAAAAATGGCTGGAATTGCTGCTGGTCGTTTAGCTGAAGAAAGGAAGGCTTGGCGCAAAGACCATCCTTTTGGTTTTATTGCTCGTCCAACGAGGAATGATGATGGGACGCTGAATCTGTAGGTTATTAATTTTTATAAAAATTTTGTTTTGTTAGGTATAATTGGGAATGCGCCATTCCTGGACCTAAAACAACAATTTGGGAAGGTGGGTTGTTTAAACTTCGAATGATCTTCAAAGATGACTTTCCTTCGACTCCTCCAAAGTGCCGCTTTGAGCCGCCACTCTTCCATCCGAACGTCTACCCGTCTGGGACTGTTTGTCTGAGTCTGTTGGATGAAAACAAAGACTGGTCAATTGACTCTTGCTCACCAGTGTGAGTTAACTAATATCACCAAATTTCAGGAGGCCATCAATTTCTGTCAAACAATTGTTGGTTGGAATTCAAGAATTGCTGGTCTCGCCAAATCCAGAGGATCCAGCCCAGGCTGAGGCTTATCAAATTTTTGTTCAAAATCGTCAGGAGTACGAACGTCGTGTTCGCAAACAGGCTCAGCAGTTTGCGGAAGAAATTGTTCAGAAACAGATGTTGATGGATGCTTGATTGATTTGGATACAATCTTTTTGACCTTACAAAACTATCTAAAAACGATGGGGAACGCTTATAATGGTTTTTATTTAAAATTCTTTTTTTGGTATTTATTTGGGTTGGGGATAAGATCTCTTTGATTTATAGCCGTTTGATTGGTAGTACTTGATTATTTTATTTTTTAGCTTTATTTGTTTTTTAAAAATTGATTTTTTATGACAAGTATTACTTTAGCTGTTCTCTAAAAAATTCATTCCCCATTAAATGTTGTCCAAATCTCGGTTGTTTTGTCATTTAAAAATTACAAATTATGGCTATTTATCTTCCCAAATATAATACAACCACTTTTAACTTTATAAAATTTTTTATTTTAATTTTTTGTTTATTGGTATTAATCCAAGAATATTTCTTTTGAATGATTGAATTTAATAATTAAAATTAATTTTTTTAGATTTTAGAAAATATTTAAATTTTATTCAAAAAATGTCTAAATCAACGTATGGACCAAAACCTGAATCCTTTATGTTAGATGATGGTCAGCGCTACTATGTTGGTATGTTTTTGATTTGTTTAATTATTAGTATTTTGGGGTGTTTCGACTTTGGTTTTATGGGTTTTGGTCGATGTTGTAATGAGGTTTACGACTTTCATTATTGTTGTCAGTTTGGTGCATTGGTATCGTTCTCGTTTTCTCCCTTTTGGAGGTCATGGGTTCGATCCCTCTTGCGGAATTTTCTTTTTTTTTTCGCTTACTGCTTCACTATATTTTTGTTGTTTTTAGGTGCTGATGTCGGCATGTACCTCAAATATCACCGTGGCACCCTTTATAAACGCTATCCTCAACTTTGGAAAAGAATGGCTTCTGTAGAAGAAAAAAAGAAAATCCAAGAATTGGGATGCGCAACTTCTTATATTAATTCTAATATTATGCTTGTCAAAGCGAGTGAAGTTGAAGAAATATTTGAAGGTCAAGAAGAGAAGTATCGCTCTGGAGGTGTTGGATCTGGAAATTATAGTCGTTCTGAAGCTGCAAATATTAAAAATCGTGGTGGTCCAGCCCCTTGGCTTACACAACAGGTTTATTTTTTCTTTATGCTTTTCAAATTAAAATTCCAAAATTCAGGTCACTAGCGGTTCTCATCATCTAGAGTCTGTCCCCTGCTCTACTCCATCCGCCCATCGACGTGGACATTTTCGAAATCGTGATTACGCTTATGCAGCAGATGACTTAGAGAACTACAAACGTGTTTTGCAAAATGCGGAGACTTCTGAAAGTTTGGTTCCGATTAGGCTTGATATGGAATTGGACAATAGTTTGTTTGTTGATTTTTTTACAATATTTTATTTTTAAGTTAAACTTCGTGACTATTTTTGCTACAACAAAAACGACAAATTAATGACCCCTGAAATGATTGCTGAAGTTCTTTGTGAAGGTTTTCTCTTTTAAAGTTGAATACTTTTATCATTTTTAAGACCTTGATTTGCCACTAAACACATTTTTGCCTGCAATTGCCCAATCAATACATCAACAAATTGAAGCACATTCTGAAGCTGTACCTGTAGATGAACAAGCCACTGATCAACGAGCTCTTTTAAAATTAAATATCCACGTTGGGAATCAATCTTTAGTAGATCAATTTGAATGGGATATGAGCGATCCAAAGAATAGCCCTGAAGAATTTGGACAAAAATTGTCTGCAGAATTGGGGTTGGGTGGTGAATTTGTTGCTGCTATTGCTTATTCTATTAGAGGTTTATTTTATTTTTAACAAATCTGAAGGCCCCCTTTAATCATTTTTTTACTTCCTTTCCCCTCAACTACCTAATTTTAAAAATTGTTTTGAAAAATCTTTCACCGTCTTTAGGTCAATTATCTTGGAATCAACGTACCTATGCTTTCAGTGAATCCCCATTGCCAACAGTAGAGTGTCCTTTTCGAAATCCTGCCGATGCTGAACAATGGGGACCATTTTTGGAAACATTAACGAGTGCAGAAATTGAAAAGAAAATGCGAGACCAAGACAGAAATACTCGAAGAATGAGACGTTTAGTTAATGCAGTCCCTTACTTGGCTTGAAAACTTTTTTTTTTGATTTTTTATAATTAAATTTGATTGAAAGGTTTTTATTTATTTTTAAATTTAAAAGGATTTTAATTATCCAATTTATTTTTTTAATGAAGGAAGGTTTGGAATTTTAAATCTTTTTTTTTATTCTAGATTTTATTTAATTTGTTAAAGGCTTTATTTGATTAATTAAAAAGATGAAGATTACTGATGCTAATGTGGTTAGTTTATTTTTATATTTTGTTATAAAGAGGGGCTTGGTATTCCGATCATTTGTTAGTGGTTGAAGGGCCAATTTAAGTCCGATCCTTTGGATAGATTTAATTTTGGAGGTGAGGAACCCCCTTGGCCGTGAACTTTTGGGCTAAAAATATTTTTGACATTGGTGAGCGTTTAGAAAGCCCCCAAAAAATGTCCTTCATCTATATTTTATCCTTAGATTTAGTAAATTTCTATTCTTTACAGATGTCGATGGTCTGCGCCAAAAATTTTACTGAAAATCAGGATACTATAAATCATATCAATTTTACACCTGATGGGTATTTCTTTAATTTAAAATTTCTTTTAAATTTATTTTTTATTAAAGAACACTTCTGGTAACTTCATCAGATGACGATTCAATTACTGTTTATGATTGTGCTAATGGAACAAAACAGCGTTCTGTAAATTCTAAAAAATATGGCGTTGATTTGATTCACTTTGCGCATACTCATAATGATGCTATTCATGCTTCTACTAAAGTTGATAGTTTGTTTTTTTATTTTTTATTATTATTTTATAATTCATTTCATTAAGATACCATTCGCTATCTTTCGCTTTATGACAACAAATATTTGCGTTACTTTCAAGGACACACCAAAAGGTTTATTATAATTAATTTGAGTTTAATTATGAGTAATTAAATTATTAATTTTGTTAATGTGCGTTGTGGTGTAGTGGGTAATATCTCCGACTTTAGTTGGTTGGGTGGAGGGTTCGAGTCCCATTGGTGGCAATCGTTTCCAAAATTTTATTTTTTCTTTTAACTTAAAATTAAGCTTTTTAACTTTAAAAATTTTTCTTTAGAGTCGTAACTCTTTGTATGTCTCCTGTGGATGATATGTTTCTTTCCGGTTCTTTGGATAAAACTATTCGTCTTTGGGATTTGAAGAGTTCGAATTGTCAGGTTTTCTTCTTAATTTTATATATTTTTGATTAGGTTATTTTAATTGTTAGGGTCTAATGCAACTTTCTTCTCGTCCAATTGCTGCTTTTGGTATTTTTTAAATTTTATTTTTAAAATTTCTCTTTTTAAGATCCTGAAGGTCTCATTTTTGGTGCTGGAATTGGAAACGAAGTTATTAAGCTTTATGACCTGCGTTCTTTTGACAAGGTATTCTTTATCAAACTTCTTAATAGAAAATTCTCCCTTTTGTTTTGCAGGGTCCTTTCAATACTTTCAATATTGGATGTAAAGATACTGGTTACGAATGGACTGGAATGAAATTTTCTCCTGATGGAAAGTCCATTCTTATAATGACAAATGGTCCAATTATGCGAATGGTTGATGCTTACAATGGTTTTTTTTAAATTTTCTATTTTTATTAAAACACTTTTTAAAGGAAATCTAACTCACACGCTTAGCAGGGAGAATGAACAGGTTTTTTAAATTTTATTTCTATTATTATTTTATTAAACTCTTAAGAAGGCGAACTTTGTTGCCACTTTCTCTCCTGATGCTAAATATGTGTTTTGTGGAACTTCTGAGGGCAAAATTAATTGTTGGTCTGCTGTGAGTTTTTAAAAGAGATAATGGGATTCCTTGTGAATGTTTTTAGAAAAATCTCCTTACAGACAATCTGATTAAACCTAATTAAAAATTTCTTAGGAATCTGGCCGTCTTGTTCATACTCTCCAAACAGACCATTCAAATACTATTGAGCAAGTGACATTTAATCCCAAATATTTTATGTTGGCGTCTGCTTGCAAACAATTGGTAAAATATTTTTTATTAATTTAAAAATATTTTTTTATTTTTAGAAATTTTGGATTCCATCGGCGGATGAATAATTTGGAAAATATTTTAAAGATTTTAAGAAATTTTAATTATTGTTAATTTGAGGATCTCATTCGTTGCATTATTTGTTTGAAAATATTGATTAATTTATCCAAAGCATTTGCCTTAAAAATTTAAATTTTGAGATTTTGTTTAAATAAAATTTAGTTCTAGAAGGAAATTTTTGAGATTAAAAACTTCTAGTTTTTCACCAAAGCACCGTTTAAATTTAAAATTCCGCGAATATTGGCATAATGTATTAATAAAAAATAAATGACAATACGTCCCCATAGTTAGAGAAACGTAGCGGAAAATGGTTAGAGAGCAAAAAATAATTATTTATGGGAGAGATGCGAAATAGTGTAGTTAGAGAAA
This sequence comes from Meloidogyne hapla, assembly GCA_000172435.1. Taxonomy (NCBI): domain Eukaryota; kingdom Metazoa; phylum Nematoda; class Chromadorea; order Rhabditida; family Meloidogynidae; genus Meloidogyne; species Meloidogyne hapla. The sequence continues at coordinate 2,460 of ABLG01000813.1, read as the reverse complement.
AAGTTATTTGTGGGAAAATTTGTACTTTTAAAACGGACAGTTGAGTGCCGCAAGTTGAGTGCGAGTAAATTATAAAAAATATTTATTTTTCAAAAAATCGATAAAAAATCAATAAATCGATATATTGATTTTTTAAAAATCTTAGTTAGAATATTGTAAAATTTATTTTTTTTCAAAAAATCGATAAAAAATCAATAAATCGATATATTGATTTTTTAAACATTATAAAACAAAGAAAACAACAAATTTATTTAAATATAATGATAAAAAAATTAAAAAAAAACAAAATAAATTTTATTCCCTTTCATCTGTCAAAAGCCGTCGTTTTCGATTTATATGACTTCGAAGAGCCCATTCAGTTTCGCTGGAGTCAGCATTATCTATCGTACCAAGTATTATGCAATAAGCTAAAAAATAAATTTAATCACTAAATTAAAAATTAAAAAAAAACTAACGTCTCATTTCAAATCTAGGACCCAATTCTGTCAATTCAATTTCCCCATGTTCATCTTTTTTGAATGTATGTTGACGAAAAGAAATAAAATCTTCTTCATTGGCAAAAGTAACAACACGATTAGAATCCTTCTTGGGCACAGGAAATAAATATTTTAATATGTTGGTTAACTGAAATTTTTTAAGATTTTTTAGTTGAAATTTAATGTAAAAATACAAAGAGAATAAAGAGGAACAGGGACAAGAGACGTGAATAAATGGGTCCGAGCAGACTAGGTCATTAATAAGGGGTGAACAAAAAAAAGTATTTCTAGCCAAATAACCCCAGAAAATTTTTTTCTGATTAAGGGCATGGAGATTATTGAATGACCATAAATTTGTAAAAATTAAATTTGTTAGCCCCGAAAAAGTCGACGTAAATTTAATCAAAACAAAGGGAACCCCCAAAATTATTTCTAAAAATTTCCTCTCTATTCGAATAAATTAAATTTAAAAAAATAAATACCCTTTGCCCAAGCGGAGAAGTAATGTTGTGAAAGATCAGATGTGGATATTGCTCCGACATATGAGGCATATTTGGAATATCATGTCGCATAACAACGTTTGACAAGCTTAAAAATAAAAATAATTAGTTATTTTAATATTTATAATCCACTTTCGCGTTTTTTTAAAATAAAAATGACCGAAGGATATTTTAAAAATATTTTAAAAGGCTTAAATAATGTTTATAATCCTCAAAAAGTAATTTATAAGCAAAATAAAAATGTTTTTCACCAAAGGGATTCGAACCCGGGACATCAAAAATTCAATGAAATCGAATTCAAGCGACTAACCCACTATACCAACGGACTCACTTAATGGTTAGGCTTTTAATGGACAAAAAGATACTAGACCTTCAGAAAAATAATTCAAAAATATCTTAAAGTTTTTGAATGAAAAATGCCGAAATTGGGTTATATACAATAAAAAAGATTAAAAAACCTAAAATAAGCTGTTGGTCCATGCGGGAAATGCGAAATAATCATTGAATCAGGCACTCCACGCGTCTCACTTAACAAAATCAAATCGGTCACTCCATGAGCTGAACACGCCTCCACAATGCCTTTCATGTCATGTCCTCCTCTATTAATACGGCGAGAATTTGGAAGAAGCAATTTAATTTCCTGGATGTTGGGATATTAAAAAGTGATATTTTAAAGTTAAAAGAAAACCTTTGTAAACATTTTTAAACGACTTGAAGGATCCCGACTTGTAGTCACAACAATGTTAGGGTCCTCACAACCAGCCCATCTATATTCGTCATCGACCAAATCAACTTGTCCACCCCACGCCAGATCTCCAACCATTTCTGCCGCATCTTTTCGTAAGTCTGTTGGAATCATGCTGCTGGTATCCAAAGCGTGTTTAAGCACATCCCTTCTTTGTTGAGTAGCTCGTTGTTTTGCTTCCAAATTTTTGCGGTAAAGATATTCTCGACGTTCTCTGACTTGCTTTCGAAGCATTATTGAAGAAACTTGTAGAAAATAAGTTTTTAAAGTTTATTGTTAGTCTGATTCAATGATCTAAACTAACAATAAGAGATAAACAAGTGAAATAATCTAAGTATAAATAAAATAACTATTTCTACGTCATACTATTTCTACGTCAATCGATAAAAGTGGACCCTGACACTTCAACGTGACCCTTTAGTCAATCCACTTGGACACGATTGTGGCGGGCTCGCCAACCATCTAGGCGCGGTACAAGACAGTTGGGCGCGGCCGATTGGGCGCGGACGATTGGGCGCGAGGACAGTTGGGCGCCCCATGTTAAATATAAGAAACACGGAATTTTCGTCTCCAAATGAGCATACGGGTATCGTAACGCGGGCTTATTTATTTTCAGAATCTATGGTCAGGTGGGTTCGGGCAATATGTTTTAGCTTTTTCATTCGAAATGTCTCTCATTATCGCGCGAACAAATGTACTCGCGCTCTAATTTCTCGTAGCTGAATTGGTTGCATCAGTC
>ABLG01000815.1:0-27382 GCA_000172435.1 Meloidogyne hapla | reverse complement strand
CTCTGGAGGAGGTAATTATTACAGAGGGGTTAAATATTTGAGGGAGGTTAATTAATGGTGAAAATACGGTATACAACACCGGATATAATGACACATCGTTTATGTGGTCATTCCTTTAAAGGTCCATGTCCCAAAGGTGTCTTTATAATCGAATGTCTCTCTCATACTGGCGACATTTATGAATGGCCGAATGAACACGTTTACAATTATTTCAAGATATTCTAACTTTAAAAACTGTCCTGTCACCAAAGGAAAAGATAAATTCCATTAATTTTACCTGATTTTTAAGAAATAAATAAAGTCCTCTATCAAAATATCTCCACATTTGAGAATATTTAGCAACATGTGAAATACAAATTGGAGAGGGATTTGGTTGCATTCCATCAATTTTAGCAAAAATGCTTGGAATACCAAAAATTATATAATATTTTAAATGAAATAATTGTCCAGCTACATAAGCTATAGAAACTACTTAAAAATTAATTAAATAATTAATTTTAAATTTAAATATTTACATTCATAATTATTAAAGTTTTGTAACATAACAAAAGGAGAATTAAATAAAGCATTAACTCTACAAAAATTTAATAATAATTCTAATAAAATAAAACAACAAAAAACTTTTAAAATTAATTTAAATAAAAATAAATTTAAAAAATCTTTATTTAATGAAGAATTAAATTGTTTTTGAAAATCCTTTAAAAAAATTTTTTTTAATTTTTTTTTAAAAATACCTCAAATAAAACAATTAAACTAATTGAATAAGGAGGATAAAATAAATATTCTGATATATTACAAAATAAATTTAAATTAAAATTTTTTTTATATTTACTTAAATAAATTGATAAATTAATTAACTAAAAAATATTTAATTAAATTAAATTAAAATTAATTTAAATACTTTAATTGAAGAATATAAATAAAAATTAAATTCTAAATAATATTTTGATGGTTCTTTAGAAAAAGAAATTAAATTAATAATTTTTAAAATAAATATTATATTAAATATCCATCCATATAATTGATTTTTTGTTTTTAAAGAAATTAAAATAATAAATAAAGAAAATAATAAAATTATTGAAATACATTTTAAACTGAAAAAATAAATTAAAATTATTAAAATTTTAAGAATTTTATTTAATATATAATTTTTAATTTATTTTAAAATTTTTTTAAATTACTCTCTCACATTTTTTACACATTAATTTGGTTTTTCTCGTTAATTCATCATTTTCCAATTATCTCTCACAATATTTTCTTTATCTTTTTTTCTTTTTTCCAAAAAAGAATGGTTAAGCTTTTCTGATTTTTGGAGGTTCTGGAATCGTAAAAACATTACTTCCACGATTATTTCATCCATTTCACTTTCAACAATTCCCCTCTTCACAAATTCTCTTTTAATTTCCCTTTACATTTCCTTAAATTTATTTCAATTTTTCTTTCGTAAAATTACTTTTTCAAAAAATTAAATAAATTAATTTACCTAGTCCAATTAATATGTAAAATAATCCAAAAAGGTATTAAAATAAATAATGTTTTTATTTGTTTATTTAAATTTATTCTTCTAACAATAAATAATAAAACTAAAAAAATTAAAAAATATTTTGTTATTTAATTTAAATTACTTGAATTTAATAGATATGTTGTTAAAATTAAATAAGAAGCTTTTTTAAATAATTTCCATTCAATATCAGAATTATCAATAAAATAACCAGAAATATAACTTTAAATAAATAATTAAAATTAATTTTAAAAATTAAAATAATTTATTTATTAAAATTCATCTTTTCAGAGAATTGAAGTTTTCTTATTAATTAATCCCTAAAGAATTTTTTGAAAAATTTTTGAGTGTCATAAAGTTAATTTTATTTTTTATTTCCTAGTAAAAAATATTGAAATTTTAAAATGGGAGGAGATGGAGTAAGAAAATGAAAGGAAGGATGAAACAGTATTTAATTGCCTAAAAAGAAGAAAACAAAAAATATCAGCTAAAAACTTAAAAATTCTCAAATAAAAAGAATTTATTTTTATAAATTGTTAAAAATATTTTAAAATTAATTTTATACAATTTACCTAATTTTAAATTAGGTAAATTAATTAAAATAACAAACCTGCTAGGTTCTAACCAATGATCTAACCAATTACCAATATTATGTTTAGAAGAAACAATTATAGAAATTATAAAAGCAATTAAAGAATGTAAAATCCAAATAAAAAAATAAAAATTAATTTCAATTTTATTTAAAGAATATTTAAATATTTTATTATTATTTTGCATTGAAAATTGATTTTATTTTTATTTTTAATTGTTTGCAAAATATTTGCACATTTCGGGGAGAATTATTATGAAATAACAATCCTTTGTTAAAATCCTAAATTTAATGTGTAAATTTAATGTGTATAGAGGCAATTCATAGTTCGATAGACAAATTTTGTTTGAGGGTTTTTACACAGGTCGGACTTTGAAAAAAACTACCAAAAAAAGATATCTCGATTTAAAACAAATGGAAAATATTAATTTTACCTAAAAAGAAATTTTTGAGAATTTAATAAAAATATTCATTTTTAATTAAATTATTAGAAAAAAATAATAATGAAAATATTTAAATAAATGATTATTAATTTTTAATTAATTTTCTTTTTCTTTTAATTCATTTAAACATTCATCTAATGCTTTAATAACATTTTCTAAATTATCAGAATTAAAACAAAGTGGAGGTTTAAATTTTAAAACATTTCCAAAAGGTCCATCTGCATTTAATAATATTCCATATTCTTTTCTCAATTTTAATATCTAAAAATAAATAAATTAATTAAATAATAAACAAATGGTTAAAAAGAATTGTAAGGTTTTTAACTAAATTTAGCAAATATAATTTTTTAAAATACATACTTTACCTTGACCAGTCTTATATTATTTTAATTAATTAAATAAATATTTTTTACCAATTTTTTAGCTAAATTATTTGCTGGTTCTCTTGTTTTTCTACATTTAACCAAATCTAATCCCCAAAACATTCCAACACCTCTAATATCTCCAATACAAAAATGTTTAGATTTTAATATTTCTAATTTTTGTTTAAATAAAATTCCCATTTGTTTTGAATGTTTTAATAAATGTTCTTTTTCAATTATTTGTAAAACTGCTAAAGAAGCAGCACAAGCAACTGGATTACCTCCATACTGAAAAAAAAATAAATTAAATTAACTCTTATTTAATAAGTAAAATAATTAATTAACTGTATTAAAATATTCAGCATTTCCACATAATTTATCTGCAATTTCTCTCCTTGTAACAACAGCAGATACTGGATAACCATTTCCCATTGGTTTTCCCATTGTTATAATATCAGGAATAAATTCTTAAATATTTCAAATAAATTTTAATAATTAATAAAATTGACTCTCGTTATAACATCACCCCAACGAACAAATGACCAATATGTGAGGGTATAACCGTTGTGGTGTATATCCATTTAGATGTTGAAAGGAATCCTTCAGTTGAATACCTTTTAGGTGTGGGTTATAAACGGAGTGGAGTTTTATATTACTGTAGTTATAACGGGAGTCAACATTTATTTTTATTAAAATTCCCCTCCTCTCAAAATCCCCTCCACACCTTCCTCTCCATGTCCAAATAATTGATGTGCCCAAAAAGTATCTCCAACTCTTCCAAAGCCTGTCTGAACTTCATCTACAACCACCAAACCCCCATTATCATGTATTGCTTTAGCCACAGATTGGAAATATCCTGGAGGGGGGATAATCTGTCCTCCACAACTTTGCAAAGCCTCAGCAAAGAAAGCAGCTATTTTTCTTCCATTTTTGTTTAATTCTTCAATTAAAAGACAAACATCTTTTGAATATAATTCCCCAACATTTTGAAGTGATTCTGGAGAATTAAGTTCTTCATCTAAGAGACGATATTTTCCTCTATAAACATCTGGAGTTGGGGCCTTTTTTAAATATTATTTTAGTGAATTTATTTTAAATAATTCTTTTTTCTTACAATATGTACCCATTCAGGTTTTTTTATATTAGCACCATGTTCTGATTTGTAAGGGCTTAATTGAGCCTTAAATTTAAGAATTAATTTTTTAATTTTAAAATATATATTAAACGAAAATTATTAAAGAACCAAGGCAAAATAAAGAATAAAAAGCTAATTTAAAAATTCACCGCAGTAGTTATATGTCCATGATAAGCATTTTCTAAAACAATAGCATCATTTCCCCCAGTCCAATCTCTAGCTAATTGTAAAGCCAAATCATTAGCCTCAGAACCAGAATTACAATAAAATATTGTATTTAAAGAAGGATGTAAAGTATTAATTAGTGCTTTTGAACATTCCCCCAAAAGTGGACAAACAAAACGAATATTACAAGTAGATAAACTACTTTGTGTTGCTATTGCTTGGACAACATGTGGATGACAATGACCAACATCTTTAAATAAATATTTTTTAAAGACATATAAGATATATTTAAATGATATAAATACATGGAATTTTTATAAAAGTGTTAGGAGATGAATAGATCTCCTAATTATATTAAAAGAATAATTGAAATTCCAATTACTACGTTGAAAAGACTTGAGCCAATAAATCAGGCAAAAGTTTATTATATATTCACGTTAGTAGGGGCCATCTCATTATTAACGAAAATTGTATGTACGGGATAGGGAGAAAGTCAATTTCTCCCTATTGAAGGATAGGGAGAAGGAAAAAGAGCCTCGCACCTCCCAAAGGATTTTTGTCTTAGAGATTTTGTATTTCCAATTTTATTTTAAAGAAAAATTAAAAATAAAAAAACAAACGTTGAACATTCGAAATACAATCAAGAAAACGATTTCCTTGTTCATCAAAAATATATTGCATAAAAGCCCTAGAAACAACAAAAGGGTCTGAAGTATAAAATGTTTGACATTTACTTCTTAAAAATTAATTTTCAAATTTATTTAAAATATCCAATTTACCCTAAAAATAAATTTCTTTTTTCAATTAAAGTTGTTTTTGTTTCATTTAATTTAATATTTGTTGTTTTTTCTAATTCTTCAACTTTTTTATTTTTAATTACTGCAAAAGCTTCTTTTGTTATTTTTAATTGATTTTCATCTGAATTATTTCCATCAATATTTAAATAACCATAAACTACAGCATTCATTTTTTAATAATTCTTAAAAAATAAAAACATGTGTTTTTAAAGAATTTTGTTAAAACAAGAATATTTTTACTGATAAAAATTATCAGTTTTTTAAAAATATATTTAGGAGAGATTGTAAAGAAAAAGTCTTATTAAAAAAAAAGATTTTAGAAAATTTTATAAAAATATATTAAAAGTCTAATAAAAATACTAAAGATAATTTTTAAGAAATTATTTAAGGAAATTATTTAATGTAGATTTTCAATTTTTTAATAATTAAAATATTAAAGAATTTTCTGAAAGTTTTATCCAATATGATTGAATAAAATTGAATAATTTAGAAGGGAAATAAAAAATAAAATAAATTTAATAAATTAAGATAAAAAGAAAGAAAAAGTACAAAATAATGAATGTACTTTTACAAAAATATTTTTTTCCTCCAAAAATAATCAAAAACAATTTAGCCTCTCTCCTCTTTTTTGACCATTTCTTAATAATATTTTTCGTCGTCTAAAAAGCTTTTCTCGTGGATTTTTTGTTATTTTTCAGGGAAAAACCTTTTAAAAGTAGGGAAATTAATAAAAAGAGAAAAATAAATAAATAATTTCTCAGATTGTTTTTGTAAATAATTTACAGAAAATAATTAAATATTTGCAATTTATTTATAAATATTAATTTAATATTTTTAAATTTTTAATTTCAAAGAGGAGAATCATTATTTAAAAAATAATTTTTAAATAAATACATAATTTAATTTCAAGGAGTTGATAAGAAAATTAAAATTAATAATTAAAGACCAATTATGCCTAAACTTTAGTCAGAAGATATTTTAATGAATGTTAAATTTATTATTATAAATAAATATCTTCAAATTATTTTAGTTAATTGTTTTTTAATTAAAAATTAAATTTTTACATTAATTAAAACAATAAATTATTAATGAATAAATTATTTGATAATTTTATCAAAGCAACTGACTGAAACAAACAATTTGAAGGAGAGGAGAAGTCTTATGGCAATAATAATTGACTTTACATCATTTAAATAATTTAATTACAAAATTATTATTTAGCATTAAAATAATTTTATCATTTTATCAAAAACAAAAGAAATGTTAACTTATCGAACAAAAAATACTAAACTACAATCAAACAAAATTACATACAATATCAAATATTTCAAGTATTTCATACAAATATATTTATTTATTCCCTTCATTTATTCTTCTTCTTCCGCATCTAACCCCAATTCACTTAACCCATGCAAGGAATAAGTCTTATTATGACGTGATTTGACTTTGTTACTTGTTTTACCTTTCTTCGAGTCTGGGCTAACTTCTGACCTGTTAAATTTTTAAAATGATTATGTAGATATTTCCAATTATTTATTTATTACCTTGAAAGACTCGTCTCCGATTTTGGCTTCTTCTTTACTACCTTTTTAGCTTCTTTAGTTGGCCCTTTCTTCTTTTTCCCTTTCAAGTCCTCTTCACTCTTCATTTTCTTCTTTTTCTTCTTGTTGTCGAGTTCACTCTTCGTCCCTTCATCACTTTCATCTTGATTTCCGGTTTTGACGAATATATTTTTGTCGAGATTTTGCAGCGTTTGATAGTCTTCTCCTTCGCCAACACCTTGTTGATCTTCCCTCTCATCTTTTGTTTCTGGCTGCTTTGCTTTTTTCTCAGGTTTCTTCGCCTTCTTCACTTTCCTGTCGTGCTCACTCTTCGTCCCTTCATCATCATCATCATCTTCGTTCTTCTTCTTTGTCTTCTTCTTCGCCTTCCTATCATGTTCGCCCTCTTCTCCTTGATTTTCGCTTTTGGCGAATATATTTTTGTCGAGGTTTTGTAGCGTTTGATAGTCAGCTCCCTCGCCAATGCCTTGTTGATCGTCTCTTTCGTCCTTTGTTTCCGGCTTTGGGAGAGGCTTTGCCTTTTTCTCGTTTTTCACAAAGATGTTTTTGTCTAGATTTCCAAGTGTTTTGTATTCTGAACCGCCTCCAATGCCAGGATCATGTTCTTCTTCCTTTAGCTTCGGCAATGGACCAGCTTGGGTTTTGGGACTGCTACCACCTTAAATTGAAAATTTATTAAAGTTGTTGGGTAAGAATTAATCTGTACCTTTCTTCCCTTTAACAAAAATATTGCGATCCAAATTTTCAAGTGTTTGATAGTCGACACCTTCACCCATTCCTTGCTGATCTTTGCGGTCGTCCTTCAATTTAGGTTGGCTTTCCGGCTTTTTGTCCTTTTTAGACTTAGACGATGGCTTCGAATCTTTGCTAGGCTTTTGAGGTGTTTTCTTGTCCGATTTAGGTTTGGGTTTTGATTTTACTTCGCGTTTTTGTATTTCATCCGCTAAAAAAAGAGAAGTTAAATTGGAAGGTTAGTAAATGTTGACCTGGAGGCTTCTTATCCTCAACCTCAACTGCTTGAATATGTCGTTTCTAAATTGAATAAAATTATTTTTATAATTATTTAAAAAAGTTTTCACCTTCTTTTTCTTTTTGCAACAATAGCAGCAGTCAAGAAGTGAGTGAACTGAGAGCAAAAAGAGAAGAGCAAAAAACACAATGAAGTTTGCGCTGATAGCTGACCAAATAAACCATCCACTTGAGCCGAATTGCAACAACATAATAGGCGGCTGAGATTTAAACGCTGCTACGAGATTTTTGAACTTAAAGGACTAAAATTTGCACGGAAAATGTTTTTATAATTAAGTTTTATAAAAACATAATTAAGTTCTATAAAAGCAGGCAAATTTTAGACGTCTTTAAATCAACTCTAGCGCCAGACCGATTCGCCATCACTTCTTCACGCCTATTCCAGCCATTCGCAAAAGCAATCGTCAACAACACAACTTCATCAAAATGTCAGCGTGGCTTTACATGATCGCTGCAATCATTCTGTTCGTCTCCGGCTTTGTATGTTTATTAAAGCTCTTTTTGTTATTTTGCCTAATAATAATATTTTTTCTTTTTAGTACGCCAACACCTATCTGCGCGAAAACTACGGGATCGAGTTCAACAGTGGAGGCCTTGCAAAGAGCGAGAGTAGCAGCAAATCCAAGGGCAAGAAAGGTGGTGGCTCTGCCCGTTCCAAAGGCTCATCTGCTCGTTCCAAAGGTGCTTCATCCAAGGGAAGGCGAGACAAGAAGAAAGGAGCTGATTCGAAGGCAGGAGCCGGACATGAAGCAGGAACCGAGTCAAAGAAGGGGAAGAGAGGTGCTCGATCCCATGGCAAGAAGCACAGCCGCAGCTCGGCGGGACGTCGCTCAGCAAGCCAAGGACCAGCAGCGCGTAAACCGATGGTCTAGAAGAACAGGAAGATAAAAAGATGTGTGAGGCAATCCTCTGAAGTCTAGAAAGATATAAAACTTGTGTATTCAACTCATCCACAATGTTGTTGTATATATAAAACTCATCCCTATTTTTTCCAACTCGTTCTCCTATTTGTTGTTGATATGTACAAATTGTGATATAATGTATATAACTCACCTAGGTATTTCCCTGTTTCTCTTTAAATTGTATAGGAATTGCTCAGAATATGTGATGTATGTATATTGTTCTCAATAAATGATATAATTAATGTTTTGAATTTTTAAAAATTATTTTTTGAGTTTAATATCTCATTTTTACTTCCTTAGCTGAACATTTGATTAAACTTTCCCTATTTAATGAAAAATGCAAGGAGATTGGGGTTTTCGAAAATTAATGTCTTGGCTGGGATGTGATGGTTATATATTTTCTTTTAATACTAAAAATACAACAACTCAAAGAGGAATATGTACTTGTAAATTGTGTGAAAATTGTACAACTAGATTGTTTAATGAACAAGGGACTTCACAACAGATTCTTTCGAGTACTTCAGTTAGTAGGTTTGTCGATTGAATTAAGAATTATTGAATTTAAAATAATTAAACCCAAAAATTTAGGGAGAATTTTAGTAAAAATATTGACATAATTTCAATTTTAGGACTAATTCCAGGACAGATTGCAGTACAGAAAAGATTGCTGGATTTAATTATGTGAATGAACCTATTAAATTCAATAAACCAATCAAACTTAACTTTTATCCTGAACAATTGAAATTCAATAAAGGAGGAGGTTTTAGGCTTATTGAAATTACAAATTTGGGAGAACAACTAATTGTTTGTTTTTAAAATTATTTTTTAAAGACTTTAAAATTCCATTTATAGGCAGTCAAAATAAAATCAACAAATAAAAATTTATTTTTTGCAAGGCCTGTTTTTGCCTTTATAAAACCAAGATCTACCACATTTATTCACATATACCGTACAAAATCTGACTCTGATCGTTCTGAGAAAATTGTTATTCATGCTGTTGAAGTGATTTTATTTAAATAAAAATAATTAATTTAATTTTAAAGGCCTCTCATTTGGATACAGATCCAGCCAATTCATTTAATTCTTTATTGGGAGAATTTGGGGAACAATTTAATATTCCAATTGAAGTTGATTAGAAAATCTGATGAAAATAATTATTTAAATAAAATCATTATAATACATATTTTATTTTTAATTCTTAATATTTCTTTTGTGTTTTTTAAAAAGTTTTTATTTGCATAATTATGTATTTAATAAAATATTTACTATTTTTATATTAGTTTAGTTGATAACTATTTTTTTATTTTTTTTAATTCATCGTGATAACATTTTTTCCCAACTTACCCTTTTACAACTTTTCTTCACACTGACCATTTTTCTTTTTTGTTAAATATAGAAAAAGAAAATTTTGTGTTTAAAAAATAATTTTTTATTACATATAAAATTAATTTTTTGCAGTGATTTTCCGTTGTAATTTTATCTATTAAATATTTTCTTTTAATAGGATTTATTATTTAATTATAAATGCAAGGAGATATTATTTTTCGTAAATTTTTATTTTGGCTTCAATATGATGGTTCTAGATTTTCTTCAATGGCAAAAGGTGCAGCAACACATAAAGGGACAAGTGTTTATAAATTATTTGAATGTTGTTTGGCTAGATTATTTGAAGAAGAAAATTCAAAAATTCTTACAACTACAGTTAGTAGGTTTGGGGTTTTTTAAACATTCATGTTTTTTTGCGGATAATATGCAAAAATTATTTGCGGCAGAATTCTAATATTTTTATTTAAATATTTTATCCGTAAAAATTATTTTTTAATTATCAAAAAATTCCCTTTTCAGAACAGATGCCAAAGTCCATGCTTTACGTAATCCAATTTTAATTAAAACACCAAATGAACGTACTTCTACACTTATTCAAACTCCAAATTCTCGAGCAAAATTTCTTAAAGATTTTAATGGTATTTTTAAGAGAAAATTGTTTTTTAAATTCTTTTAAGATTTAATTAAAAATGTTGGTTTTGAACATGCAATGAAATTAGTAGAAATTAATCCCGTTGCTAGTGGATTTAATCGAAACTGTCATATTTCTTACAGGTTTTTATTTTATTTAATTATTTTATAATTAATTTATAATTAGTATAAAAATTAAATTATTTCTCTAAAAATATTTTAAAATATTTTTAGGAATTCAAAATAAATTTTTTTAACAAATTGCTTAAAAGAAATTTTTCAGAATAGGTCAATATTTTTTAATTTTTGTCTTGAATAAGGATTTCTAGATATTTATTCCCTATATTTTCCTTTTTTTCTTATTGGTAGTGTCTTTGCTGTGAATTTATAAATTATTTTATTTAAACTTAAATTCTCTTTTTATAGGCGTTATGTTTATCGAATTCGTCGTTTTTATTCAATGGATGCCTATTTAAAAAGGCGCCAAATTGATCAACAATCACTCGTTGATTTGACTGAATTTAATTATAGCTGGGCACAACCTCCTTCATTTAATGTTGAAAAAGCAGATGAAATGTGTGCAATATTGAGAAAGCCAGGATTAAATTATGCTTCATTTTATTATCACACAATGAGGGAAAGATTGGAAGGAAGAAATTTTAAGACAACAGGAGATAGAAGATGGCCAAGACTTTTACGAATTTATAGAGGTTTTTATTAAATATTCAATAATTTTTATAAAATTTTAAATTTAAGGAGAACCTTATTTTTTACCTGATGAGGATGCAGAATATTTTAATATTGAATTCGTCGCCCATGGATTTTTGAGGCAACAGGTTTGAATTGCTTCTATTTTCCTGAATGGATTGAGCCCATTTAATATAATAAATAATAGAAAGGGGATTTAGCAAGAAATAAACTCTTCAAGTAATTTTTTGAATCAGTTGGTTTTTGCATTTTAGAAAAATCTTATTTTTTGTTTATATTTTTCGAGTTATTAGGTGATTCTTCGATTTCATTAGAGGATTCCCCTTTTTCCATCACTTGGTTATTTCAACCTTAAGCCTTCCATTTAAAATAAAAATTTCTTTTTAAACAATATAGATTCGCCGTATGGTTGCACTTATTGCCCTGGCAGGTTGTAACATAGATCATGCCAAGTTTGTTGCAGAATTTCTTCTTAAAGATCCAGATCCAACAAAATATCATCAAATTGGAATGAAGTTAGCACCTCCAAATGGATTATTTTTGGCTGATGTTGTTTATGATCCAAGAATGTTTTTGGCTCCAATTCCTTTTTATTCAAATCCCTGGGATGAAGAAGAGAATGAAGATAATAAATTGGAAAGTGAAGAGGACGATGAAGGGATTGAATATTATGATGAAAGAGAAGAAAGAAGGGCAGTTTGTTGATTTTTTAAATTAAATTATAAAATATATAATAAGTTTTATATTGTTAATTTGTTTTTATGAGTTTTTAGGATATACAGACATAAAAATATGAAACATTCTAATCAAAAGTCGAGAAGGTATTTAAATTTAATTTAAATTATGGAATGACAAACTAGTCAAATTCTATGCCTTATGAGCAAATCAGAAGTATTATTAGTCAAATAATGTTTTAACTATTTTTAACATAAAAGAATTTAAAATGCACAATTTTTTACATTTATCTTAATAAAATAAGAAAATTTTATTTTTTCCCCAAATTTATATTATTTTACTCGATTTGTCATTTTATCTTTAAATATATTGGAATTATTTAAAAATAATTTTTAATAAAAATAAACATTTACAATAAAAAATAAAATTAAAATATGAATAGTTACGAATAAATCCATTTTCGATTTATTAGGGAAAACAAGAAGGATTATATTGTTTTTTAATTCTATAATTTACTATAAAAAATTATCTTAATAAAATTTAATTAAATATTTTAATCATCATCTTCAAAAAATATAAATTTTATAAAAATAATATTTTATAATAAATTATAAAATTAAAAAACAACATAACTTTTCTTTTTTTCCCTAATAAATCGAAAATGGATTTATTCGTAATTATTAATATCTTAATTTTATTTTTAATTATAATTGTTTATTTTTATTAAAAATTATTTGAAAAATTTTTTATGTCAGAATAAGGGGATATAATTTACAAATAAATATATAAATTATTTTCCCATTTAATTTTATTTTTATTAAAATTAATTTACAAATATTTAGACTTAAAATTATTATTTTTAAATATTTTTTAAGCATTTATCATAGTTGAACGATATACAGTTTTTGCCATATCACATATTAATGCCCAAATAGGTTTTGTTGATCGAAGTCTACAAGCCATTTCAGCCATTGTTGTTGCACTTGCTTGACTTGACATATCTCCTCTATCTTTACTTTCTCTTTGAATTCCAGAAAGTGTTCCATTGTTTTTACGTGCCTTTTAATTTAAAATATTAAAAAAAATTTTTTTTAAATTTAATCCAATTTTTAATCGTCAATAGTTTAGAGTCCCTATTATCAATTAAAATTTCCCCTCCATTCAATTATAAATTTTACAGTGTTTTGTCCAATTCTTGCCCCAACACCTCCCCCAGAAAGACCAACAATTTTAAGAGATCCTGATTGTTGTCTTGTACTAAATCGTTGTGGTTGTGCTGTTCGAAGATTATTTAAAGGTGATTCTTCTCCAATTAAAGGAGGTAAAATACTTGTAGAAGCTATTGAATAAATATCTGTTTCATTTTCATTTCCCAATTCTTTTTCTAAAAGAGAATCTCCAACAGTTGCTAATTCTCCTTTTAATGTTGTTAAAGGAGAAAGTGTAGAATCACCAACAATTTTATGAACAAAAATAGGTTTTGTAGAAAGTGAAGGTTCTGATGAAAGAATTAAAGGAATTGTTTTTTCTTTTTCTTCTATTTTATTGTTTGTTGTAGAAGTAAAATAAAATTCTTTTTCTTCTTCTCTCTGTTTTTCTTTAAATTCTTTATTGTAAAGAATTGTTCCTTCATTAAATATTTGACATTCTGTCATTCCTCCCATTCCTTCATTTTCTCTTTTTAGAATATTTATTTGAAGAGGAACTCGAGTACTGTGGCCTTCTGAATCTGTAGCTACAATATTTAGACAATGTTCTGAAGGTTCTAATAAATCATCGGATAAAACAATATCTCCTGAGAAAAGAGATTTTCTCTCCCAAAATTTATTTACTAAATTAAATACCTGTTGAAGGCACAATACTTAATGTATTATTATTTTCTGTGCTTAATAAAGAATATTTTATTTTTCTATTTGTTGGAGATATAGCTTCCATTCTAGCCAAAACTCTTTGTTTTCCATTAGTTTTAACAGGTGCAGCCAGATGTAATTGATAAAATGGTTGAGAAAAGAAAGGTGAATTAAAATGTTCGGGTAGACCAAATAATAATTCATAAATAAGTTGGGGAATGGCTGGAGATGCACGCAAGTCAATAAAGTTAATTAGAGTTGTCTGAAATTTTTTAGATAATTTTTAAAGAAATTGGAGGTGCATTTCACTGTCGTTAATGCACAGTCTGACAATTCACCGTTAAAATTACTTTCACTGTCATTTTATTAGTTATACCAAAAGGTGAACTGCCTGCCCCCATAAGCTGCTACTTATTTACCTTTTCATTACTAATTCTTCCAATCCAAACCAAACTCATATCAATAGGTCTCCTTCTTCCTTGTGGACCTATTTCTGCTACTCTCAAAAGTTTTGCCCCATTTTCAAAAGTTTGGGCAGTTCCAATATTTATTGAAGCAAAAACTGCACCAACAGTTGATTTTAAGTTTTCATCTTCTTGTGATGTTGAAATAAGTGAAAGACGACGAAGAGCGAAAATTCGTGTAAGGAATGAATGACCGTTTATTTGTGGGCGAGATTCTTTTTCCTGTTGAGATGAGATTTTTTAAATAAAATTAATTTAATTAATTACTTCAATTAATTGTAATGTAGTCAATGGAGTTAATGAATTTTGTCTTTTTGAAAATAAATATAAAGGAAATGGATTTGTATGTTCTGAAACAATTAACATTGCATGATTGTGTGTAGTTTCATGAATTAAAAAGAATCTTTGATCAAATTGACGTTGAGGAAGAGAACCGTCAACGGATATAAGTGCAGAAAAGCTGCGGAAAAGTGCTGAGTTCTATAATTTGTTTAATTTTTAAGTAAATTCACTTAAGGGGAAAGGAAATAATTTCTATAATAATTTCCAATGTAAAGGTTCTAGTATACCCCAAAACAGAGAAAAGTGAATCTCTCCTATTTTTCCCTCACACCAACTTTAAAAAGAAATTCCCATCTTGAGCTTTCCAGAAGTTAGGATTCCCTGAAACCTTCTCCCAAAACATTCCCCTTCCCTTAATAATTTTACTTCTATTTTATATTGTCCATCGTTATTTTGCAAAGAAATATTTAAAAATAAATGAGAAGATTCTCCAGATTTTATTTGTCCAAAAGAAAGAGATTCTGCCATTATTTCTTCATTTCCTGATTCTTTTAAATTCTCTAAATTAATTCCATCAATTTTAAAATCAATTGATGATTTTTTATTTTCATTTCCAATTAAAGAAAAATTTGGGCGAAGTTCAAGAAGTTGAACCTTTTAAAAAAGATTTTAAAATAATTTTATTTAAAACCATTTTTAATGTTGAATATCCAGAATTTATAGCAGAAATCATTAAATTAAAAGGAGGAGAACCAGGTAAAGAAGTTGGAATTGTTGGTTGCCCAAAAACTAATAAACGGAGAGAAGGTTGTGGTAATATTTTAATTAAAGGTGAATTCAGTCTTTGGGCTAATCGTCTTCCTCCTAATTCATAAGCAAATGTTAAATATAACTGAAAAAAAAATAAATTTTAAATAAATTTATTTTTTATAAATTATTGGAGTTTTGGAAATTTTTTTGTCAAAACAATTTTATTAATGTCCCTCCTCTGGGAAGGCCTCTAGGAAGGATTTCAGAATAAAATTATCTTTAAACAATCAAAAAATATTTTAGAAATATTTTCTATTAAAAACACTTTTTGTTGTATTGGAGCAGTTAAACGATATTCAGGTACAGCCACAACAGTCCATTCAACACGAAGACGTTCTCCAGCATTTAAATTCATTGGCTCTTTTTGAGAATTAAAAATAGGTCCAATTCGAAATTTTAAATTATTTGATTGACCAAAACGAAGATTTAAACGAATTAATTCTAATTTATTTATTAATGGCTGAAAAGAAGATATTTAAATATTTTTAAATGAATAACTTACTTTACGAGCTTGAATAGTAACAGAAACACTAAAAATAATAAAAAATTAAGAAGATTAGAATAATTTTTAAAATAAATTCTTTCATCTAATTTTCCTTTCTTTAAAAAGATTTATGTTAGGAGAAGAAATTAAAACCTAAAGACGTTAAGTTTTGTGTTCTCATTTATGTTAACTTTTTAAAAACTTAATAATTTTGTTTATTTACTGGGGAATAGACAAAATGTTTAATATAATTGATAATTTTATAAGGAAAATATTTTTTTAATTTAAAAATAAATTTCTATTCTTTTAATAAATTAATATTTTTACCTAAATTCTAAACCCTCAATTTGTTCTAAAGGCTCTATTTGTACATCAGTCCAAGCTATTTTATTTTCTTGAATATCACCTTCAGCTGTTACATTTGTTTTATCAGAATTAAAATAAATATTTTCAAATATTTTATTTAAAATATTTTTAAATAATAAAAATGGATTGTCTTCTCCAAACTTTTTATTTAAAAATTAAAAATTATTTTTTAATTTAATTTACTTGTCTAGTAATTGTTTTTAAACGATCAGAACGTAAAATTAATTCTTTCAAATCTTCTAAAATTAAATTAGATTTTGTCCCATTTTTTAATAAATTTAATTCTCCTCCATTTAAAAGTTTTACTAAATAATTCCAACGTTTAATTAATTGTTCTGAAGATTTACGTAAATCTATTTAAATTAATTTTATTAAAAACTTTTTTATAAAAAATATTTTTTGGAGTTATTTGTTTAACCTTTTGCTACTCTAAACATTTAATAACCTATGATTGTTTTCTAATAAATTAACAAACAGATTTGAATTATTTATTTTTTAATTATAAAAATAATTTAAAAGAATTAAAAATAAAATTAAAAAATGGAAATATAATTTATTATTATTTAATCGAATAAAATTAATTAAAATTTAAAAAATATAATTATTTTAAAAATTGATTTTAAATAAATTAATAAAATTAAATTTTACTTATATAATTAATAAAAATTTTTAATTACATAATTAAAATATGTTTATTTTTTTTGTTTATTTTTTTTAAAAATTAATTAAAATTAATTATTTTAATAAAAATAGAGTAGAATATTACATAATTTTAAAACATTTTCAGTTATTTAATATTTAAAATTAAAATAAAAAGAATAAATTGTATAATTTTTTATATTTATTTTAAGATAATAAGGAAATTTTATTTTTTGTCACAAATTTATATTTAATTATAAATTTTTATGGAATATAATTAAATTCAAATATTAATTTATTAAAATAATTTTAAATAATTAATTTTAAATTTAATAATTTTATCGATTAAATAATCAAATTATTTTCATTTTTTAATTTTATTTTTAATTCTTTTAAATTATTTTTATTTAAAAAATAAATGTCTAAACTTTTATTATTTATTTATTTTCTATTCCCTCGAAAAGTCCCTCGACATGTGAGAATAAATGGCGAGTGTTGACATAAAATTTATTAAAAATATTCAAAAACCCCCAAGAGAAGCATCTAATTCATTCCAATCAACAAATGAACCATTAGGTGAATTTGTACTAATTGCTGCTATAAATTGGTTATAAAAACGTTCTGAAGTAAATGAATAAATAATTGATTGAGGAAAGATTTTCTTTTAAAAAAATATTTTTTTTAAATAATTTTATTAAAATTTTAAAACTTTTAATTGTTGAAGAAAATCAGCCAAAAGTGAAGGGAAATTTAATAATTGAGATTCTATTAGGCCCAAAGATGGAAATAATAATCCAAGTCCAGAACGGAAAGGTTTTGTATAGCCAATCTATTTTTTAAATAAAATAAATAAAAACTATTTTAAATAAATAATTGATCGGCTCTTTACAAGTCAAAAAAGCATCTCCATAAAATAATTATATGAAATATATGAAGCGAAGTTGTGGGGGTAAGATAAAAATATTTGGATAAATTAATATAGACACTATCTAAATAAAAAGGTATTTACTATTCCAAAAATTACTTAAAAAATCCTTTTCAAATTTAAGTTTTTTTAGTTTATTTAATTAATAAAAAAACATAAAAACACAAAGAATCAGCTCTCTTACGAGTAGTGCCCATTAATAACGAAATTTTGAGGATGATTGTGGGCATTGTTATAACGGAGTAACATTAATGTTACAACCAATGATATAATGAACAGAAATTATCAGAGGAAGAATTCATTATAATAATCATTTATTTAACTCCTTTACCTGATTAAAAATCTGTCCTTCCATATGTGGTGCCATTTCAGATTCAATAGGATGTAAAGGACAATTCCAATCAACTTTACGTACACAATTAATTAATTTAAGTATTTCTTTTGGACTATTTTTTTCTTTATTACAATCAGCAGATAAAAGAATAAATTGGGCAATTGAATGTATTGAAAGTAAAGAATCGGGTATTTGTCTCCACCAATTTTGACAACGAGGGCCAAATGGATGGAAAAGTTGAAGACAAAGACGAAGATGAGATAATGCACAATTTTGTAAAATATGAGTGCGAAATGCGAGTGGTAAAAGACCTAAAGAAAATGAAAATTAGAATAAACAGGGAACCTGTCTTCTTTAATCTTTTCGAGGAAACAAAGGAAACATTGAGGGAAGGATTATTTAGAGAACATTCTCATGTTATCTAGAATTTTAGTTTAACTGGGGAAAGGTTGCAGTATTTGAGATATCTCAAAGAGAGATAGAAGGAATAATCTTCGCCTCTCAACCTCGTTTCCATTACCTAGCCCTTCCACATTTTCATCTTCTTTTTGATGGCAAATTCGAGGCATTTTTATTTGTTGATCATCATCTATTTTATTATTTTCTAATTCATTCTCTTCAACATTTTCTTCTTCCTTATTTTTATTAATCTCTTCACTTCCTTTATTATTTTCTGAAGTAGCCAAAAAATATTGAGAGAATTGTAAAATTGATGGAGAATGTCCAACAGATTGGGCAGACAAAAAAGGTATAGAAATAGTCATAGCATCACATTCACTTTCCATAGGAATATTTTTTAGTCGAATTAATTGTCTAAATCCACATCCCAAACAAAGACTTGAATTGAAATTAAATAATGGAAAATCCAAAATTTCGTTAGAATTCCATCCTGGGCGAACAGCAGCAAAAGAGTTTGGTGGACCTTGAACATAAACAACATCAACAAATTTAGAAAGTGATTGAGAGAAAACAGCAGGGCGAAAATGAACAATTGGAGGAGAGAATAAATTCTAGAAAAATATAAAAATTATCCAATTTTAATACCTCTTCTTTTTCTATATCAATTCTTTCCATTCCTTGCCATTCAGAATTAAATTGTTTTCCATCAAAAATAAAATATTGTGAAGGTTTAGGAATTAATTCAACAATAAATATATTATCTAATGGATTTATTCGAATTAATTTATTAAATGGAAGAAAATGACGAGAACGAATTTGTAATTGGAAAAGATCAGATTGGAGAGGTCCAAACTTTTCTGGAGCTGAAAAATAAAAGAAGTTTAAAGATATTTTAATTATTTTTCAAAAAAAACTATTCAAAAGAAGAGTTTTCGCAAAGTTTTGTTCTCTTTCTTGAGTAAATAATTCAACATCTGTTGGATGTAATGAACCTCCACCAATTCCTTTAACTACCAAAGTAAAGAAAAATAAAGAAGGATCATTTTCTTGTTTTAAATTATTTTGTTGAATTCTATACGGAACTGACAGAATTAACTTTAAAAATAAATTAAAATTATATTAAGTCATTTAAATTTAGAGAAAGGTGGAGGTCTAGTGAGAGAAGGATACTGTCAATTCTCTCTCAAAGGTTCTGAACATTTGGCCTCGGAAATTCCAACTGCCATTTCTCTGGCTTCCATATGAAGTAATTATGAAATTGGAGAGGAATTTGAATTATTTTGTTGGTTATAATAAAATTAATAATTAAAATTATTTAAAAATTGATTATTGTACGAACTGTCAAACTCACTAACATTTTCATTTCCTTTAATTAAAAAAGCTCCATCAATATTTCCACCACTTTCAGCCAAAGTATTTTTATATTTTTCAATTTCTTCTGATTTTAATTTTAACCAAAACCGCCAATTATTTTGTGAAGGTCTACTAATCCAAATAAGTGTAAAAGGTGAAAAAGATTTTGATTCTTTTAAATTATCTTTTTGTAATTGATTTGATAAATAATTTGGTAAATAAATATTTAACTAGAAAAAAATAAAAGATTTGAAAAAAAAAATATTTTTTAAATAAATTACTGAAAGTACAGAGGATGGATTTTTATTTAAATCAACAAATAAACGTTTTGGATTTAATTTGGCACCAGCAATTGCTTTGATCGTTTCTTTTGCAGGAAGTGTTAGACCAAGAAGTGTTTGTCTGAAAAAAAAACATTTTTATCAGTAATTAAATAACAACCAACTTACTCAATAATAAGGCTTTGTCCAGTAGGCATACACATAAATACAACACGTAATGGTATTCCTTTATTATTTCCTTCATAAATTCCCAAATCGGAAAATGATTGAAATTTAAGTTTTACAAGATATGTTCCCTTAAAAATATTTAAATTTACTCTAGTTAATTTTCTCCAGAAATTAATTTATTGACACAATGGTATTAACAACAAACAACAGAGGTCCCTCAGGTTATCTAGAACAGAAGTCAATTATAATTCTAATTTAAAATATTTATTTTATTTTTAGAGACAATTTATTCTCATAGTTTACCCATAGATTCTACCCTATTCACGCATATCCCTTTTATTTTTTTATCAACTAACAGGTTTATTATTCTGCAAGATTTGAACTTTTTCATTTTCCACAATAAATATAAATTCTCTTGGTTCTAAAACTTCAAAACGCCAACCCTCTTTACAATCTCCACCCAAAGGGGCTAATCGTAAAGAGTAATTTAATGTTAAACTTTTATTATTTTGGTCCCATTCTTTTGATTGAATTTCTTTTAAATAATCAGTTATTTCTACACGTTCTTGTGTCCATTCAATAGCATCTGTCTCATCGTGAAGATCACGACTATGTAAATGTTCTTCTAAATCAGAGCCTGGATGTCTGACAGTCTGGAAAAATTAAATTAAAATATGCAAGTTATCACAAATATGAAGGAATCTAGAGGTTGGTGGGATAAGTGGGAGATTTAAACTTTAACATATCTGAGTTAGTTCTTCCAGAAATATTTATTTCTGTCTATCCAAGCATGTCTTTTACAAATTTTTTTGTAATCTTTAGCAATCTCATATATATTAACTTATAATATATCCCGATTAAAGTTATTGCCTTAAATGAATATTATTAACTAACAATAGCTATTTTCTCTGCAGTTCCCAAATAAGGGTAAAGTAATCGTTTGAAGCAACAAAAACTATTATCACCTTCCTCATCTACCTTTCCACTAAATTTTCCTGTCCAAATAGGTATATCTTCAAGTGGAACAGGTCTAGCAGAATCTGTAGCAGAAATGTGAACAAGCAAGGGAAGACTTGAATTAAATGCAAATGGAGGTTTTTTATTAGAAATACCTTCTATAATAAAAAGATTTTAGAAAAAGAATTTAGAGAATACCCCATTTTATTTTTCCACTCAATTCTCTTTCATTTGTTTGATTTACAAGTATTAAACTTCTTTTTAATTCAGCCGAATAGCTTGGATTAACTTTAATAGTCCAATTAATTAATTGATGACTTCCATTATTTTCTCCATCTTCTTCTATTCTCAAAGCTATTGAATAAGGTTTGTTTCGACCCAATGGACTTTTTTTTAAATAAAAATAAAAATATATTTTAATATATTTAAATACCTAGACCAATAAATTTGTCCTTGAAAAGGATCTAATTTTAATCCACCACCACCTTCTATATCAGATTCTAAACTGAGACGGACAGTTGAAGGGTCAATCTAATAATTTTATAATTTAAATTCCGGTAGAAATAAAAATAAATTCGAATTTCTCTCCATTCGTATTTAAAAAAATAATTTTTAATAAAAATAAAAATTTATAATTAATTTTTTCCTTACCTCAATAGGTAATTTAACAATATAAGGAATAAATTCAGTAAATTCATTTCTAATATTTTTATTTTCATTAAATTCTTTTAATATTGTTTTATTATTATTTAAAGACCATTTAAATAATTTTTGATCACATTGTAAACCTGTTCTATTAAATGGACATAAACAAAGAGGTCCTAAACAATTGCCTTTACATAAAAGTGAACAATTAGAGAAGAAAGTAAAATGAGTCTAAAAATTGAAAAAGGGGAAATTTAAAAATTGTATTTAATTTGATTTTTAAAATGCTTTGGATGCTTAAATCGTAAATAGTATTCAAGAAATTAAGACATTTTAAAAGTAAAAATAAACAACTAATGGGCGATTGAGCTTTAATTTCTTCAAAACTTTACCGTTGGCCAATCTAGATTATTCAAAATAAATTGTTTAGAATCTAAAGGAATTAACCCAAAAGCTAATTTAGATGGTTCAATTAAAATATTTGAAGGATATTCACAACGAATAATATAACTACTAATCCATTGACCTTTGACAGAAATTGTGGAACCAAAATTACAAGAATATATTACTCTAAAAATAAATAAATGTTATGAAATTATTTTTAAAATACTTTGGAAAATCACTGCCATAAGCATAAACAAATTTAGGTAAATCTTCATTCTCTTCTTTAACACTTTTATTTCCTAAAGGACCTGCTTGAGGCAAAATCAAAGCAAGTTTTGGTTCTGGCGTTTCACATTCAATTCCTAAAATACAAAGTTCACAACCAGCACCTAACCAACCAGGAGAACAAATGCATAAACTTTTTAAATATTTTAAGATTTAAACTTTTCAATTAATTACCCTTTTCTTTCATCACAATGTCCATGAATACAAGGAAATTCACACGAACTTTCAAACAATTGAATATTATTTTCAGTTGGTGAAACAGACAAAAGAAAGCAGGTGAAGAATAAAACTGATAAAAATTATTTGTTTGTTAAAAATATTAAAAACAATTAAATAAATCTCGTTATTAGCGACTAGAATGGAATGCCTCTTATATCGAAAGATAATTAAATAGATTAGTAATAAAGAGAGTTGACTTATTATAATTAATTCATCCTCACCTATAATTATCACAAGAAGAGAAGAATCTTTTCTCATTTAAATAATTATTTTAAAAAAATTTTTGTAGTTTTTTAAAATATAAATAAATATTCTTCAAAATAATTATTTTTATATTTTTACTGACAAAATTTAAATCTCTTCCCAACTTTTTATAATTTTTTAAGCATTACAGCCTTTTTAAATACTTTCCAACATCTTCTCTTTATATTTTCCCTCAATTTATTTATTTTTAACATTCCAGAATCTTTTAAGTGTCAAAACATTTCCGTACATTCAATTTATCGTCATGGAAACTCTTACATCTTTTAAAAAGAACTTAATCTTAAAACTTGAATAAAATTGTGGATAAAAATAGAAATTATTACTAAATATTTTTAATAAAAATAATTTGTCTATTTTTAAAATTTAAAATAGCCATTAGTAACGATATAAATGGATTGAGAGTGCTAAGAAAGTTAGAGTTTACATAAATGTTCTCTCTCGCTATAACTACAGTTAAAGGGCAAAATCACAACATCCTCTCTTTATTTAACAAAAGATCTTTTATAGAATTGTTATAGAAGCATTTTGGAACCGTTATAATGTTAATCATTAAAATGGCACAGGGATAACATATTTTTTACATTTAATTGTGCATATATTCAATGAGTTGTCTTTGTCTTTTAGCTACTTTTCTGATACAGTCTAACACAAATTAATTTACAAAAAAAAATAGTTTAACCCATTATTTTTTCAAAAAATTTTTTATCTTCCGACCCTACTAACTACAAATAAAAATTAAAACATGTAAACAACATCGCACAGCAGTAAATGTCCTTCATCGGCAATCGATTCTAAATAAATAAATTTTGCCTTTTCATGCATCTCTTTGCCCTTATTTACCCACAAAACCATTTTTTAGCTTTTTCTTTAAAATTAATTTTTAATAATTTTATCTTTCAAGGGAATTACATTTATTTACTCATTTCTAATTTATTAACAAAAAAATGTCAGATTGCGGGTCATCAAAAAGCTCATCAGCAACAGGGATAATTATTATTGGAGCGTTAACAGCTTTAAATACTGGCCTTTTTATTCATTTATATAGAAGATATAAAAATATTGAAAATAACATTTCAAAAATAGAGACGGAAAAGAAAAAAGAAATTGCTTCTTTAAAGTAAGCAAATGTACATATATTTAAAAAAATAATTCCAATCTAAAAAAGTATAAAAAGACTTATTTTGTAAAAGAAATGACTAATCCAAGTTTATTTTTATTTTAAATGTTTAAACTTAACATAATAATGTTTATAATTTTAATCCTCCATACTCAAATGACTTTAGTTTTTATATCATTTTTCTATATTTTCTCATTATTTGATATAGTCTCTATTTATTTAGTCTCTTTTTATTTGCTGATTAGACACCTTTGTAGATTAAGTTTTTATTTAAATGATTTTTAATTGTTGATCCTTTTTATTTAATTGACTTTTTGTTCTAAATTTGTTTTTTAATTAATATTCTAAAAATTCTTTTTTTCTTTTAGAGCTTCTCTAAGTTCTATTCGGCGTTCCTTAAGAGCAATTCAAGCTTCCAGTACAGTATCAGACAGCGAATATCAAGACGCTGTGGAACAAACTTGGGAGAATCGTTCAATAGAAAGCAAATCATTTGATCGGTAAAACAATTTGAATATTTAAATAAAATTAATTTTATTTAAAGATTTGTGGAAACAGAAACAAAAAACCAACTACCAGAAAATAATTGCTCAACAGTGAAAATGGCCAATAATTCGCTTAGCGTGAGTTTATTTTTATTAAAACTTAAAATGGCTTTGTTGAAAATATCCTTTAAAAGGGTCTTCTGGTCTTTCGCCAGAAAATATAAAAATTTCCCCAAAAATTTATTTTATCAAAAGTACAAGTATAAATTTAATTCTTAAAGGGAGAGGTTTGACACTTTCTTTTTTTTTTGTCAGCTGCCCTATCAATAAACCTTTCTATTCGTTTTTCCTTTCTTCATCATCACATTTTTAATTTCCAGATTTTTTCAGTCGTTTTCTTTTCTTCTTTTCTTTGTTTATACTAGAAACCTTTTTGATTGACTTTTTTAATGTTTGTTGAATATCATTTACTAGTTTTTTCTTTTTCTTTTTTTAATTTGTACTAGTTATATATATTTAAATAATTCTCGTCTTATTTCAAACTTTTTTAGTACATTATTCTCATTAAAAATTATTTTATATTCCCTTTTGTAAAAAGATAATGGTAAGTTTTTTAGAAAAAATCCAACTTGGGTAAACTCTAAATTTTAATAAATTTTTTCTTTGTAGTTTGAACGCCTTGACAAGCTCTACGAGGATGGTCTATCTGATGAACTCTATGAAGAACTTACAAAAGTATTTTAATTATTTAAATAAATTAAAATATATTAATTTTAAGTTGAACAAAGAAGTTGGTAATCAAAATGGAGTTCAGGTTCTATGGCGACTTGCTCGAGTCTGTTATCAATTGGCTTCTTCGTTTGATGATCAAAATGTGAAGAAAAAGGAATATTTGGAGGAAGGTTTGATTTAAAATAAATTTAGTGTTTTAGAGAAAGTTTAAAGAAATATTTTGAGCCATCAGTCTTTTTGTTCTGGATTTAAAAAATTGGTTTGGGTTATTTTAATTATTTGGCTCTAGTATATTTTTCAACTTGAGTCGGTCTTGAAGAACGAATTAAAAAATTTAATTAAAACAATTTTAAGGTTATAAGCATGCGGGTATTGCCTATGAAAAAGAACCGGATGAATTCGATGTCATCAAATGGTATGCTGCTTGTACTGGTGGTAGAACGGACTTTCTTGGAACGTCGGAGAAGATTAAACAAGGACATAAATTCAAAGTATTTCATTTTTAAGTTTTTTTAAATTTAAATTAATGATTTTTAGGAGCTCATTGATAAGGCACTTGCAAAAAGCCCGAATGACTATGCGGTAATTATTTTAAAATAGGGACTTTAAATTGGTATTTGCCTTGGAGTATTTTCCTCTTGAGAATCAAAAATAAGGTTCTAGTCAGTTTTTTCAAATTAATGTCAGGACTGGAAAATTTTTTTCTGATTCTACTTTTTTTTTGCCTCTTCTGGGTAAAATAATTAAAACCTTCGGATCTGGTTGTGTACAAATTTTTAAATTAAAATTTTATTTTTAATATTAAGCTTCTCTACATGCGTGGTCGTTTTGCCTTGTCGGTCGCTGGTCTCTCATGGGTTGAAAGGAAGGCGGCAGCGATGCTCTTCTCTGATCCACCAAAAGCAACATATGATGAGGCACTCAACGATTTTCTTGCCGTATATAAATTGAAGCCTGAATGGGTTGAGAATTTGCTCTTTTTGGGTAAATGTTATCTGGCAAAGAAGGAAAAAGATGAGGCGATTAAATATCTGAAAATGGCTGTTGAGGTTTTTTTGAAATTTTTTAATAAAAGGGAAATTTTTAAAGTATAGGAAGCCATTTATTACTTGAACGGAGTTTTTATTGTTTAAAATATTTAAAAGGGTCAAAGAAGGGGATATGTGGAATATAAAAAAATTGGTGTGGTGTTTGCCTTGGTGTCCTACAAACTTTTTAGTAAATTTAAATTTTTAAATAAAATTTTTAGATTGGAGCTAAAGCGGCTAAATCAAATGATTGTGAAGAGGATGTGGACGTGAAGGAAGCTAGGGAATTGCTCAAAAAGTATAAATAAATTTCTTTGAAGCGATATATAAATAGGAAACGATCTCTCTTTGGGTAAATAATATAAAATAATTATTTTCTTTTTCTCTTTTAAATATAAAAATACATTTTATTTCCCCTATCCCAGTAATTTTTTGTAAAAATAAATGTTGATAAAATAATTAATTTTTGTGTTTTAGAATATTTTTTTTTAGTTTCAGAAAATAAAATAAAAAGTTTTAATAATCAAAAAAAATAAATTTACATTTATTTTTTTATAAATTAAAATTATTTAACAAAGAGCAGAAGTTGAATTTTTCAACGCAGATTCAAGCAGTTGAATAGCCATTGGACTATTATTTCCTTTAAATTCATTCCATTCATTACTAATTAAAAAGTTGTTTCGATTAGCAGAAATAGATTTAATACAAGCCTGGGAAAATAAATAATTAAATTTTAAAATAAACCCAAAAATATACTTACATTTTTAAGTAATGGAAGATTATATAATTCAGCATAATGGCAACGTTTGGTAAAATTAGTAGCATCTAAAAATGTTTTGCTCATGAATTAATGTTAAATTATTAAAATTTAAAAAAAAAATTATTTTTAAAAATTTTACCAATATTTAAAGACATAAAACTTTCACATTTATCCATTAATGTTAATACTTCATATTTATGAGCAATAACATATAAATCATCAACTAGCTTTTCAAAATTTATTTTAGTAATTTCTCCACTATAAAAATATTCAATCATTGCACGAAAACATTCTGGAGAAGAATCAACAATTTTTATTTCACCCTAA